>JAZBGZ010001810.1:0-12929 GCA_037414795.1 Stenodera caucasica
TCTCTTTCTTTTTACCATTTTGTACGTTGTACAATTGTATAATATTTTGATAATTTAAGTTCTGTTAAAGTATAAAACGTGGGCGCCGTCATCGTCGTTGTTGCAAATATATATTCGGGATGTACCAAGTTGAATTTTAATTGGCAATTATTTCAGCCGACTTGGCTAATTGAGTGAATTTTATCCCGCAAGTCCCCATTGAAGTGGGCTCCTCACTTATATACGTTCGTTTGCTTGTGAATTTCGTCGAATTCATTAGGAAATAGACAGTGCCGGTCTTGTAATTTAATTAGAAAATGTCGCAACAATAACACGTTGTAGAGATTCAAAATTGAAACCGAAAATGTTTCAACATCTTTCTCTGATATACTAAAATAGCTATATATGTATTTATTAGATTTGAGAATTTGCACACAACTCGTTTAATGGTGAAGAATGTAGCACACAACTTCACTAATTGCTTATCTTGTCGCATTTACAGTTCGCCTGTAAAGTTTCGCGTTAATAATTTGTTTTCGATGGGAGCATTTGATGAGATTGTAAACAGGGATAACGCTAATTTACAACTTACGTTGTTGTAGTAGAAGTCCCTTTTATTCTGAGCTTAATTTTATTGATTCAAAGACGAATAATAAATGTAAAGACTGTGTACGAATTAATGTGATGAGGTGGTTGTTTACTTTGAAAAATGTCATTTTCGGTACGGTACGAACAAAATGGAATGTAGCATCACAATATCGTCTCGAATCCCGTCTCGTCACTTTAGAAGTGTCGAAATATTGTAAATTAGCTGATAATTTCCATATTTGAATATGTATTAGTAGCTATAAGTAAACGAACTGGAGTGCTGAGAGTGTCAATAATTCAGTTAGCAAGCAACTTTTCACTCACAATGTTTTCCGAAAGAACTGCCTTTGGTAATAAATTGTGTCTACATTCTTAAAAAATAAATGCTCAACTTCAGCCCTAGCCAACGAATACAATCAAGCATTTTGCATTATTAATATTTCTCACTTCCCAAAGGTGTAACAGTGTTATACACGTCTCAGTGAGATACGTCGGCCTTTACAACCGGTACTCGACTCTCTTCTACTGGCAGTTTTATTAAATAAATAATGACTAAAGGAAATTGCTTGGATCTTCTCATATACAGATGAATTAGATACAAATAGTCCTCTTATTATTATTATTATTATTACTATTATTGTTGTTGTAGTAGTGAAAAAGATATTTGAACTTGAACTGACAACAATCTTTATTAAATTAAATTACAACAAATTTAAGAAAGAACTTGAGCTATGTTAATTAAATACGTGAGCTGTCGTGACAAATTCCTAACATCCGTCAGAATCACGAAATTCGTGAGGTCGCGAATGACAACAACAGTTGACGGCGTTCAGAAGACTTGATCCGTATACTCGACACGTCCACGACTCAGTTAATAAATGTCTTTAGAAGATGGTGGCGCGTGTCTACCACCACAACATCATCGACTAAGATCAGTAAAATCATCAACTATCAAATAAAATGTTGATAAAATAAAAGTAGGGAATTGAATGATACAAAAAAAAAAGGTAATTTGTGGACACAATTAAGTTTTAAATACTCAATGTTTTTTTTTGTTTTTTTGGTGGGGAATATCCACAACGTTTACCGCATTCCTACCATCATCGGGAACATTGCTACTTCCGATTTAATTAAAACAGGTCCTTCTGGAAGGATTAATTAGTCAGATGACAGACGCAACTTCTGCGCCAAGGGTTAAAATAAATATATACGGAACGACTAATAACAGGATGCGGCTTAAATGAACCAATTAATTTTCATTTAAATTCATTCTCGATCCAAATAGGTAGTATAAATACTCGAAATTGTCAATTTTCATTAAAACAAAAATGAAATAAAATAAAAATTTCAATATTATAGTAGAAAAATCTGCTAAATATCATTATTGACGGCTTTATTTCAGTGATTTTGACAGCTGAAAAAGTGAAACTTTTTCTAGTAAATACAAGAATTGTTGAATATAACTGCCTGAAAAAAGTCGTAGATATTTTGACAGAAGCTTAGAAGCTTTCGATTAGAAAATTCAAGAAATTTGAAAATTTTAAGAAAGTATCGCTTAAAGATCTAGAAACATGAGATTCACACTGAAAATCGTGAAACTCTACCAAGAAAACAAAATAAAATCAAGACTTTTGTACACTTCAGAATGTTCAAAAAACATCATCAGTAATTTTGACAGCTGAAAAGCTGAAAACTTCTCTAGAAAATACAAAAACTCCTAATTACAAATAGCTGGAACAAGTCTTGTAAATATACTAACTGAAATTCAAAAGCTTTCAACTGAAAAATACAGGAATTTGACAATCTGAAGAAAACTTCGTTAGAAAATCTGAAAACATGAGAGTCAAACTGAAAATCCTATAAGCTGAGCTGAGAAAACAAATTGGAATCAAAACTTTCGAAATTTTCAGAATGATTAAAAATCATCATCAGTAATTTTGACAGATGAAAAACTGAAAACTCCTCTAGAAAAAACAAAAATTTCTAAATACAACTTTATGAAAAAAGGCTTGTAGATATTCTGACAGAAGCTTAAAAGCTTTCGATAAAAGAGCTACAGAAACTTGACAATTGAAACTGAACAAGGCTGAAAAGTCCAAAAACATGAGGTACAAACTTAAAATTGTTAAAACTGAACTAAGAAATTTTAGAATATCCGAAAAACAACATCTGTAATTAAAAAACTGAAAACTTCTAGGAAATACAAAATATAGCTGCGTGAAAAAAGTCTTGTGACGTTCTAACAGAAGTATAGAAGCTTTCTATAAGGGAGTTATAGAAATTTGACAATTTGAAGAAAATATCGCTGAAGAATCTAAAAAGATGAGATTCAAATTGGAATTCATGAAAAAGCTCAACTGAGATAACAAATTAGAATCTCAGAATATTCAGAAAACATCACCAGTAATTTTGACAGCTGAAATACTGAAAACTTCTCTGTAAAATACAAAAATTTCTGAATACAGCTGCGTGAAAAAAGTCTTGTGACATTCTAATAGAAGTATAGGAGCTTTTGATTAGGAAAAATCAGAAATTTGACAATTTAAAGGAATCATCCCTGAGAAATCTAAAAACATGAGATTCAAACTGTAAATCCTTCAACTCTAGAAAGAAAATAAATCAGAATCAACACTTTTGAAAATTTTAGAATATCTGAAAAACATCATCAGTAATTTGACAGCTGAAAAACTGAAAACTTCCCTAGCAAATTCAAAATTTCTGAATACAACTACGAAGAAAAAGTCTTGTAGATATTCTGACAGAAGCTCAAAAGCTTTCGATAAAAAAGTAACAGAAATTTGACAATTTAAAGTAAATATAGGTGGAAAATCTAATAACATGAGATTCAAGCTGAGAATCGTGATACTCTACCAAGAAAACAAATCAGAATCAGGACTTTTGAAAAATTCAGAATATTCAAAAAACATCATTAGTAATTTTGACAAATAAAAAACTGAAGTCTCTCTAGATTATACAAAAAACTACTAATTTTAAATGCCTGGAAAAAGTCTTGAAATTTAGAAGCGTTTGCCGAAAAATTAGGAGAAATTTGACAATCTGAAAAATCTAAAAGATGAGATCCTAAATACTCTACCAAGAAAACAAATTAGAACCGAGACTATTGAAAATTTCACCATATTCAAAAAACATCATCAGTTATTTTGACACCTGAAAAACTGGAAATTTCTCCAGAGAATACAAAAATTTCTAAACACAGCTGCGTAAAAAAAGCCTTGTGAATATTTTGACAGAAGCTTCCAATGAAAAAATTACAAAAATTCGACAATTTAAAGTGAACATTACTGAAAAAAACCAAAAATATAAGATTCAAGCTGTAGAACCTGAAAACTCAACCAAGAAAATAAATAATCCTCGAAATTATCAATTCTCATTAAAATCAAATAAAATAAAAAATATTATAGTAGAAAAATCTGTTAAAGATCATTATTGATATAGATATGACTATATTTCGATATTTGTTGAGGGGTTGAAATAGAATAGACAGAACTGTATAGATGGTCAGTTAATTTCCGGTTATAGCCGACAGGAAAAAGGGGGTGAAAATCAGGTCGCGCATCGGAAATACAAAGCTATCCCGACATCTAAAATCTCTACAGATATTACAATTTCGGGTAAATATCTCTAATATTACACTATAAAAGAAATTCTAAAATGATGTCTAGACATGAATAGAGAGAGAGATCTCAACTTTCATTACGTTTTTCATTAAACTTATTGTTGTAGTAGTCGACGACAGGTGTTGTACTCTAGCGACATTGTAGGCATAGGATGAGATTATGTAAATTTTCTGAGCAACAGATGTTTACGACCGTTTCCACCCTTCACTTATCCACTATACAAACGCGAATTAAAATCGGCAATTCCTTAATCATACTTATAAAATAATAGATCCATTTTGGAAATATTTCGATAAAATGGACGAATTGATTGTTATTATAGAACCGATTCAATAGAACTTGACAGTTCGAATTAACCATTCAAAATATTATACGACCACTATAACCGACTCATATAAGGCGAGAACAAGTCTTCAAAACGTATAATTGGAAAGTTCAATTACGTTTTTGACAGCTAATCCATCACTTACTCTAATTATATAGTAATAGTTTAATTTGGTCGAAATCCAGTCAACTAAAAATGAGATAGAGAAGGGATTTTAAACGAAATAATTTCCAAAGCCAGTAACTAAAATTATTATAATAGTGGCCTCGAGTACTATTGATTTATCCGCCAATCTCTATCAAATCTTAATCATGAAAGAATTCATTTGAAACGTTCCACGTCTTATTCCATGATTGATTGAGGTATTACGTTCGTCATCACGTTAAGTTTCCCATTCGGTAGATTTCCAACAAAATGGAATCATTTCGAAAATGTCATTGAGGAATGGATGCGAGGTCACAGTATCATTGATCCATTGACAGTTCCAGTTGTCATTTTAACAATACGCTTTTTCAACCATCTCTCTCTAACACTCTAATAGATATCTTTTCCAAATATATTCAGTTCTAATATTATTGTAGATTGTAGACAATGAAAATGGAAGTAACTTCAAATAGAAATTGCAACGATTAAGATCTGATGGATCGTCTTTAATATCAAGCTAGATAATTGAAGGTGGGAACGTGAAGCTTTGGTTTGCCGCTCATTACAGTCATTACTCGTATGTCTAATAAAGTCTGTTTACAATTCTCATCAATTACCAAACACCAAGTAAATCTACCATCAATTAACAGGAATTTGGGCTGAAATCGAGCAATTATTTTTTTTTGAGAGAGAGAAAGATAATTAGTGAATTTTCCGGTGGAAATCTGATGATTAAAATAGAAGAATATAGAAGGAAAAAAAAGCGCCCCTTTGGTCTGTATTTATTAAAGCAGGATATTAAATCAGTTTATCATAATATCAAGGAGAGTTGCCAGAGGGAGTTGTTGAATAACGTTGCAATATTATTAAATTGGGGTTAATATTCTGCAACTGGTTATTTTTTCTCAAATTTTTATTTTTTAAATTTATTCACCTATTTCTCGAAAATCTGTAATTGAAATTGTTGATTTACTATAATTGGTTAGGATGTATTACTTGTAATTTCATTTAGCAATAACAGGAAATATTGGATATTTCAATAAAAATTCCATTTGAATTTCTAATTTATTGAGCTATTTTCTATGAAATTAATTAAATATCTAAATAGATTGGAGTTAGTTGAATGTTTGGTATTTGTTTATAATTTGCAATTCTAATATAACAAGGATGTGTAAATATTTCCGAATAAATAAAATATAGTGTAAAAAAAAATTTTATTTACATTTGCACAATACAGACAGGAAATCGTTTATCATAATAAATACGAAAAGAATTACAAAGTTCTAAAGGAACAAGAAACATGCTCTTGTTAGCTATCATCATAAATTGCGACTCGAGCCATCCGACTTAACAGCCGCGACAGATATTAATGTTAAGTGTATATACGTGCAGCATCTTTTTTCACTCTTATTAAGTGTCGTTTAATAATAAGAGCAAGTAAGTCGAGTTTTGAAAAAAAAATAAAATGAATAAAATCTCAAAAACAACTAGTGAGTGAAAATTATCGAAGATGTTGAGTTTCAGACAAGCCAACACCTACGTTTATGATGGTGACGAAGTTGTTGGAAAAAATATCAAAAATTTTTTACCTATAATACAGGATGTTTGTTAGATAAGACAAAAACTCACAGTTAACATGCAACTTCACTTTGACTGCTAAATGATAATAAACAGATAAAGTTTATTACTAACGATCTGCTAAAATCATTTAATATAATAGCCTTAAATTTATAAGAAAATAAAAATATTATTCCAATGCAAGCGGCTCTCAACCTGTGGATCATGATCTAGTAGGCACTTACAAGGATTTTGTGAGTCATCAACTGGCAGATATAAATAGTGGAAATTCATGTTATTAACATAATATGGGAGATTTTTCACGAAATTTGACCTTCGAGAGGAGAAAACCTAAAACAATAGAAAATCCAATAGAGCAACTCAATAAATTTTCTGCAAAATACAAGAAGGGTGAAGATTTAGGATCGTTTGACTGCGAAAAAGCTGACTCAGCTGAAATAATTGAGAGTTGCCAAGAAATATTATGATAGCTCACAAATATTTTTTCGAAGAAAGATAGAAATTTTACTCTAAAGCTTGAAATTCACTGTAAAATGTTCTTCAAGAAAAACGTTAATTGAGAGATCAATATTTTGACAGCTGAGAAATTACAAGAATTCTACATGAAACTACGTGAAAAAATTCTTTTGAATATTCTGACAGCAGCTTAGGAGCTTTTGATGAAGAAAGTTCAGAAATTTGACGATTCGAAAAAAAACATCGCTGAAAAATCTGAAAACATGAGATTCGAGCTGATAATCTACTACGAAAATAAAAAAATTGAAGATTTCAGGATATTCAAGAAATATCAGTAATTTTGACTGAATACTTTTCTAAGAAATATGAAAATTTCCAAATACAACTGCATGAAGAAAGTCTTTTGGATATTCTGACAAACACTTAGAAGAGTTTGAAAAAAATTACAAAAATTGGAAAATTTAAAGAAAAAATCGCTGAAGAATCTAAAAACAGTAGATCCAAACTGAAAATCGTGCAATCTTCACCAAGAAAACAAATTAGAATCAAGACTTCTGAAAATTTCCGAATATTTAAAAGACATCATCAGTAACTTTGACAGCGAAAAACTGAAAACTTATCTGAAAATACAAAAATCTCTAAATACAAATGCGTGAAAGAAGTCTTGTGTACATTCTAACAGGAGCTTAGAATTATAAATACAATTTAAAATAAATATTGCTGAAAAATCTACAAACATGAGATTTGAGCTAAAAATCTTGAGAACTCTACTAGGAAAACAAATCAAAATCAAGATTCTCGAGAATTTCAAGATATTCAAAAAAAATCATCAGTGATTTCGACAGCTGAAAAACTGAAAACTCTTCTATAAAATTCAAAAATTTCTAGATACAACTTCGTGAGAAGCTTGAGTTTTCGATAAAAAAAACACAGAAACTCGACAATTTGAAGAGAAGATCGCTGAAAAATCTAAAAACATGGGACTCAAGCTGAAAATCGTGAAAGCTCTGCTTCAAAAACAGATTAGAATCAAGACATTTGTAAATTTCAGAATATTCGCAAAACGTCATCACTAATTTCGACTGCTGAAAAACTGAAAGCTAGAAAATACAAGAATTCTATGAACAACTACGTGGAATAAGTCTTGTGAATATACTGACAAAAGCTCAGAAGCTTTCGATTAAAAAAAAAAACACAAAAACTTGACAATTAGAAAGAAACATCACTGAAAAATCTAAAAACATGAGATTGAAGCTGTAAATCCTGAAAACTCTACTGGAAAAACCAGACTTTTTGAATTTTGAAAGTTTTAGAATATGTATTCAAAAATCCTCATTCAAATATTTTACAATTTAGAGTTTGTGAACTCTGATTCTAAACAATATTCTCGTTGCTAAATAAATTTGATCTGCAAATCAAAAGTTTGAGAATGTCTGCTTTAAACGTCTAACAACTTCAAAGTTTTGAATACTTGTATAGTTTTCAATTATTTGTAAGAAACTCCAAAACTTAGGATTTTCACATCAAACGTCACTGAAAAAATTGAAATATCTGACTGTTGTACCGAAAAACTGAAATAAATACGAAAATTTTGTAAAATTAACAACATTCTAGACAAAAATTCAGACTATTGATGCTGGAAAACTAAATTTGGGTCGAAACAAAAATTTAGTGAAAAACTTCATAATTTCAATCAAAAAAACTGTAATCAATTTGAGGCGTCTGTTGTTTTGTTTTTTTTTTTTTTGTCGTGTAAGTTTGAGTCACGTGCCGAAATGTTGAGAACGTCTGTTTCAAAACTATTGACAATATTGTCGACAGATTTCATGTTTCAAATACATGTATGTATAACAAGAAGAAAGTTTGTCAATATATTTTTGTTTGATTTGGAAATATTTTATATTGTGTTTGTCTGATCAGACGGGCGGTAGTCACGCACCCTTACCACCAACATCATCAAGTTCACATCGTCAACGACAAAACACGAAAAGCTTTTTAAATTTTATTATTCGTCGCACGCATTCCTTTGCAAGCTTGATTGACTGTTTTAATATTGAATAATAAACGTTATAATGGAAGTTGATGGTGGTGGTGATTTTAAACTTGTGGAAAACTGAAAATTCTACTTTAAAAGCATCGATGAATAGAGAAAAGAGAATTGGAAGTAATTCAACGTTGAAAATATTTTTCAATAGACGAAAAGGATGTAATTAAAGGAAACTTTATATTATTAATTCAACTATATAATAATTATGACATGAATCTTGAAATTTTCGGTTTATTCAACATCAATTGAAGCTTTAGAATCGTTTAAACAAAATTTTAAATAAACAAATAGATTTACGACAAACTCGATTTATTAAGATTAATGTATTTTTAACGATTACGAAGATTTTTTTCTCATAAATCTACCATAAAAGCTCTATTTTATTCCTGTTGTTGACAATTTCGAATGAGATTCATGTAAAATTTACTGATTTCTTTTTTAATTCGTTTTTTCTGTTGTTTTTTTTTTTTTCGTTTTTAGTATGTTGGTAGAGGGAAAACACGTGCTCTGATGTGTTGATTGATCACAATGTACATAGAGCTTTGTTGTTTTTGGTTCATTTACCACAGAATTTATTAAGTCACATCAACTAGACATCCCAAACAAGACAACTCAGGATCGTTAATTATTCAAACAACTGATCGTATAAAATAAAAGAAAATTTGTCCTTAAACCACATCAATTTTATTCTATTGAACCAACAAATCTCTAAATCTTCAAATTCATTCTATTCGGAGACATAACAACGTAAATTTGATTAAAGCGAGAATCGTCGCTTTATAATAACTACAGCCAAACTAAAATATATTTTATTTTCACCAAAACCCTCTCCCTCTATATATTTTCACGATCTTAACGATCTAACATAATTGAATATTGTAGTTAGGAAAATCATTTACTTATTAATTGCACCAACTTTTCCTTGGTAACGACCGGATTTTCTTAGGAAGTTTAATTTAGTTAATCGTCCGTCGTGAAACCGTAGCCAAAGAAATTCACTTGTAATAATAATGATATTAAGTGGAGATTTACGCTTTTGCCAAATTGAAATTTCAGAAATAGGGAGTGGGGCGCCCTTTCATTTTCAATTATGTCCCTAGTTTGTTCTCAATGCTTCTAAATAGTTTCTCCAACTCGAATTTGGTCTTAAATTTGTAATTAATTCCCAAAAACTTGTTCTTTATTATTCGTATTAATTTTTTTCTATTGCCGAAAATCCAATTTATTTTTTAGCAATTTTTTTGCGGATTATTCAACACAAACGATGTTGAAAGAATATTAATTTGGATATAGTGACAATTTTATTGTGTGATAGTATTTTTTAACACACTCTGCACAATTTTCGATGAAACAGGGGACGATAACTTCATTTCACCCCTAGTTCTTGCCGTAGAAATGGTCAATAAGGACCGTCATCAATACAATCTGTTCCTCTATTATATTCGAAACTCGCAATACTAAAAGTAAAATAATTTAAGACAATTGTTGAGTCTCAATTGCAATAAAATACAAAAATTATTACTTATTGTAGTATTGAATCGATTCTAAGGACTTTTTTAAAGTTGATTTGTACTTTACTAGAAGGTAAATACGGGAATCGATTGAATTGAGAGATAGACCGTGTATAATCTGAAAGTTCACTTCATTTCGTCAAGATTCAAGCTTAAAGCTCTGTAACGACTGATGGTGAATCGTACAAATCTGTTGCTAAGGTTTTTGGTCAACTAGCCGATTTGGCTCTTTACTTTGACATATAAATCCCTATTGGTTCCAGAATCGGACACATCTGGTACTTGGACTACGTTTCCATCCTTCTGTTACATTTGGGAATGTTTCTAATACGTTGAGATTTCCCATGAGATTGTTGAAAATCTGCGAGAACAACATGGAAAAATCTTCAACAAAAACAACACCTTTTTCTTTTCCATTGAATTACGATTTTGATCATTAGAGCGGCAACTCGTAACAAAAATAACACCAGAGAAAATTCACGGTCTGATTAGTGATCATTTTTAAATAATTGTGAATGGTGATTTAAATCAAATTTACACTCATCTCGTTAGTGGCCACTCCTCAACTAATAATTCAATTCATCATAATAAAATGATACTTTTTTTCGATTAAAATCCAGGTTGTTGCACTTAAATATAGAGAGATATCAACTCAACATGCAGCCATTCTATAAAATATTTCTATTAATGAATTATTAGTAGTCAATTAGTAGTGAATTATTAACCGACCCAATTCTACCAACACTACGTTTTATAGCTCAATTAAAATTGATATATCGGTGATTTTCTTGAATTATTCAATAATTTTCAATAATATGAATTTTTATACAAAAATTTTTAGGGGGGTTGTTTACGTTGATCGAAATCAATTTTCGATTGAAGACGCATATATAGAATTTCTTTGAAATTTACAACCCTCCAACAGTTACACTTGAACGATTTCCGACAAAGCAAACATCAAGCGAAAATAACAGAGAAAGAGAAAAATTTGATAAAAGAACGACAAAAAAAAAAATCATCGAAAAGAAACAAAACATTTTATACATATATTTTAAAGAATTTATTATAACTGTTTTGGAAATATATTTCACAGCTGTTATAAAAGATCTGGAGCTTTTATGACAATTTCAAGTACTCCAACCCCCTTCATCATATCTTTTCACTGTTATATTAGAATTACTTTGATTTCTGTCTGAATATCGCGCTAGCAATTACAAGTTTCTACAATTCAATGGGACGTGAAATCCATTTTGTAAAGATGAAAGGGTGAATTATTTACGAATAGAAGTCTAGGCTGTTGTTGAATATAATGTTAGACTTTTCATGGGATAATCAAGGAAATATTCAAATAGTCGAAAAACAAAGACTACCTATATACGTTGAATCCTGTTTATATCAGATAATGATAGTGAAGAAAAAAAATAGTAGTGAATCAAGTCAACCCTCTACAAAACTGTAGACATTCCATTGCTAAAACAGCTCTAAACCAAAGTCCTGGTATTTCACGCATCGCAAAGTAAAGGGGGAAAATGTTTCCAAGTGAGAAGGCGGGAATGAACTTTTCCGGTAGCGTATAAACAAAATTCTACTCTATATAATTTTGTTGTATTGTTATCAACGATGATTATCAAGATAAAAGAGTGAATTTTAATAAATTTTTTTGTATGTTCTCAACAATAAATTCGAAGATGAAAAGAGATTTTAATGAATTTTTCAAATAAATGAAATTATTATGTTGAAAGTGATTGTCAAGTTTTCGTTATACGCGTACGGTACAATTGTGGAAATGCAATCAACAGGACTGCAAAGCTCCATGGATAACAGATCCTGTACTTATGGGACTTGAGGACTCTGTTGTAATTATACCAAGAATTCGCAATATATCTATATGTTTTTTTCTTTTTATTGCTGATGGAAATTTGAAAAATTCACAAATCTCAATCTAATCACAGAATCGGATCAAAATTGATGAAATAATCACGAATTTTTTGAGTTAATCATTCAGAAATTCATAACAAAGTCTGACATAAATAAAGTTTTGAACTAGCCCGAGGATCGATCCGCAAGCACTGCAAGTTTCTAATATTCAATTTTTAACAGATCCTATAAAAAATACTTAAGTTCTAAGTTGATAGAAATAAAGTTATGGATTAATTGAGGAGTGTTCCTTGCTGAAAAAATCTAACTTCGATGACAAATTGTTTGGCAAAATGCCAATTTTTGAGTTAATCATTCAGAAATTCATAACAAATTCGGAAATAAATGAAGTTTTGAATTAGCCCGAGGATCGATCTGCGAGCCTTGAAAGTTTCTAATAATCAATTTTTAACAAATCCTATAAAAGATAAGTTCTAAGTTGATGAAAGTTATAGGAATGGCATAAATAAATAAAGTTCTAAATTAATCGAGGATTGATCCTTGCTGAAAAAATCTAACCGTTTGACAAATTGTTCGCATTAATACAAATTTTTGGATTAAATATTCAGAAATTCATAACAAATTTTAAAATGAATAAAGTTTTAATTCAGCCCGAGGATCGATCCTCAAATCCGGGATTTTTCTAATATTCTAATGTTGTAAGTTGATGAAAATGAGAGAAATAGCATAAATAAATGAGGTTATGAATTAATTTTTGTTGAAAAAATCAAACCTTAATGAAAAAT
>JAZBGZ010001813.1:0-10931 GCA_037414795.1 Stenodera caucasica
TTGATTTGGCCAATAAACAACCGAGTCTCTCCGTAAAAGAGGCTCACACAGAATTCATCCCTTGTTCGTAAAACGATGGTAATTGTATTTTTCTGTCTTGCTTTCAAATTGGGACCGATTTCCAATTTTTCAGTAGTAAAAGAAACGTAAAAGAACAGTAGAGTAAAATAACATTACAGTTCAAAAACTACCCCTTTGATGTACTATGGGATAGCAAAAAGAACCCTCAAATTGAATGATTTCGAAGAATAATCGAATTTAGATTTTGCCAATTGGTGAAATTTTAGAGTTTTAAGGGTGCAAAATTTTTCAATAACTTCGCATCAATATGAAACAAATTTCCTTGTGCTACTCGATTGAACGCGATTACAAATTGAATACATTTTCATGACTAGACAACAATTTTGTAAACCGATACGAATCGTCCCAAAAATAAGGGTAGGTATTTGTCGCGGAATAAAAGCCATTTTTAGAATTTCCATATGAAAAAAAATCCAATAAATTCTCAAAAGTCACTTAAATACACGCCAAGGATATCCGGCTGACTATTTTCAAACCACAAAACAACAACAAGCAAGATTTATTAGTGGTAGTTCGGTTCCAACCCTTATTTTCGGACTATATTTAATAACAAATCACAAATATAAGAAGCCGTTTTTGCTTTTCAAACACAACTATCGGTCTCTTGTGGCTGTGTGATTTTCAACAGTGGCGTAGAATCGGCCCACGGTGTGATTTCATCGCATTCAGGAAATTTCGCTAAATCGATCAAATTTTGCTGATTTGACGGGCTAGTCGGTGCCGAAATCGTATGGATTATCGGTAAATGCGGCACAGTCAATTGTTGTGTACTCAAACTCGGTACACTATAACAAGTAGACCGATGTTGTTTATTATTTTTATCATCTTTATACAACATCGATAATTGGGATTGGGCTAGAGTGGCCGCCGAATTTGCCAAATTCTCTATACACGGACATGATGAACTCGATGTTGTACTTTTCCAAATATCACTACAACAATCCAACGAATTTTCTTTCAATGTATTGGCTAATTTCTTGCACGGGCTATTATCGCTGATAACTTCCAGAAAATTCGTATCGTTCTTCTTCTCTAAATCATCACCGCTGGCGAAACGTAATTTTTTCGGACTTTCAAATGACGAACAACGCGGTAACGGACTATTTTTATTCTTCAACGAACTTCGTGTCACAATCAAATGACCGTTACTGTCCATTTTATTATTCATCAATTTAGCGTCGATTTTGATACGACGACGTTCACGCTCCTCTTTACGGATTTTATAACAAAACGGATCTTCACCGATCAACCAGTAGGTCTGTTGTTCACCTTTACCCTTCATCGAAACAAGACCGCGTTCGATCAGATTGTAGCCGCCCAAACGTTGTAGAAGATCTTTACATTGTTTACTGCAGTGGATTTTGAGAGCTGTAAAATACATGGTTTCAGCGAGTTACCGGGTGTTTCGTTTCAAGACGACCAGTCCAAATATCTCGACTATCCATCGAACAATTCGAAAGAAACTTTCACACATTCAACAGGAACACCAAAGCTACACTTTAATATCCGAAAGTTTTTGATAGCTTAACCGGAAGTACCGGAAATCAACGTCAATTTTTCAATTGACGCGCAAATTCTCTTTATTTCTCAATCAAATAAAGAGTTACGCATGAATATTAATTTTTTTTTGATTGATCAAATATATTCCGTATTAGAGAGGAGTCGGCACCATGAATCGAGTGATGCTTGATTTTTTTTATTAAAATTCTAGTTACTATAGCAACAATTAATATGCTAAAAATTTTCTAGCAGCCAACTTGATGAAAATAATTGACTACTCTGACGTTTCATTCAAATAAATTTCATACTTTGTATACTAACAATAAGCTGAAATGTGGAAATTTTAAATGAAAATATAATAATAAACTCACATTTCAATATGCAGATTGTATTTCAACATAAAGCTAGATATCTATTATCTCTATTTCATGAAATTTAACGTGTCATTTTCAACGGTTGCCATAGAAATGCAAATATCAAGTGATTGACTGTGAATTGGTTAGAGGCCGACACCCTACACCTCTCTAATTCGCAACGTGTTTGATTAACTCTTGCATATAGAGCGGATAGAAGAATTTATAAAGTAACATAATTTCCATTTCAAGGCTATGTAAATTTGAAAGTTCATACTAATTTCCGGTACTTTCGGTTTAGCGAGAGCTTATTTTTCGACGCTTAATTGTAGCAAAGGTGTTTGTATTGAACGTCTAGAAATTTCGTCCGAATCTAAACAGTCGAAATATTTGAAGTGGCTATCTTAGATAAGACACTCTGTATATGGATTTAGATGAGGGAATACTGACGAACTCCTGTTGATTCCATACGTGAAGCTGTATTGACAGTATCGCCGAAGAGGCAATAACGGGGCATTTTCAGGCCTACCACTCCGGCACATACCGGCCCTAAAATCAAAATTCAGATTAAAACAATTGAAAATATTCATCAAGTTGACAGTTCGAATCCCATTCAACGATAAAACAAACAATTAACTTTTATCAGCCAAACAAGGACTGACAACATAAAACTGGACTATAATTGAAAATTCTGTTTTGTATTTCTTGTTTAATTCTTGAGGGAATAAAGCGGAAGAAATATGTATTTTTGAATACCTGAATGTATTCCAATTCTCAACAGTAGTTTCTCTTTCGGACGATGTCTAATCGTGAATTGTTTAACTTCAGAAAGTAAATGTAGCGACATTGAGGCAATTTCAGCAGCATGTTGATTGTCATTCCTGATTGGAAGACCGCTGACCTGAAAAATAGATTAAAGAGACACTCACACATACACAAACGAGTCCGTATACGATATACGATAAGAACAAAACAAATGGGGACATAGAATGAACCATCTTTTTGGAACTCCATCAATATTTTTTTGTTTAAACTGTGACTGTGTATTAGTTCTATCGAATCAGAGAGTTCTCTGTTTGACTCACGGGGAATCCACTTCGTGCCCCAAAAATCGCATCAAGCTCGACAAAGACAGAAAATCGTTCTCCATCTACTTCATTGTCATTTAAGTAGAGAAACTGATTTTGGATGAAAGTGTAGCTGAGCTCGATTTTATGCTCTTAGATCGAGTGCGGCTATCCGTATATTGATAGAAAGCACCGTTCGATTGGGCGATTTTGCAAGTCCAATAAAGTCAAGGGCCATAAGCTGCGAATTCTCTAATTAAGAGTAGATTCATTGTTGGCGACGAATTTGCGTTAATTCGAATAAAAATTAGCTCCAGTTTGCAGTATTGATTTTAGTGGTGTTGTAGTGACATTTTCCGGATTCGTACCAATTGTTTTGTTGGGAAAAACAATAATATTATAATAGAGCGGAATCATAAAGCCAGATGTTTGTGAAATATGTGCGGAAAATTCATACTCACCACCATATAAGCGTCGCCAATTGTTTCTACCTTGTAAACGTCGTAGTTTTCTATTATCGAGTCGAAACATGTGTAGAGATCGTTAAGGAAATCCACCACCTGGAAATAGTGTCAAAATATGATGATAAATAGGTATATTTCATGATGAAAATAGAGAAAGATTCGTTCTATTTGTATTTATTCGTGAATGTAAAAAAGCGAAAGAGATGAGCTATTTTTGTTTAGTTGCAAAAGTTAATAGGGAATAAAATAGAAGTCGTCTGTTCGGCGCCAAAATTTCCACCCTTTTAGAATAAGGATGATTGAGAGGAGTTTTTTTATTTACCTGTAATGGGGTGCTTTCAGCTGACATCGATGTAAATCCGACGATATCGCTGAAATAAATTGTGACGCAATCGAAATTTTCAGCCTCTACTTTATTGTCGCGTTTCAATTGTTCGGCCACCGGTTTCGGCAGCATTTCGTACAGAAGAGCTTCTGAAATTGACAATCCACCCCCCCGAATGAAATTCACACCATTTATTGTAATTCAATCATTTCAATTTTACCAGTTTTCTTCTTCTCTTCCTGTAATTGATCTGTACGTTCATCGACCAATACTTCCAAATTATTGGCGTATTTCTCCATCATTGCCATCATATTATCGAAAATATTCGGCTTCCTACATTAAATTATTAATAATTGATTATAATTTGGAAATTTGAATTGCTCACATTCCTTTTCTTAACGGCCTCAATTTCGTTCGTATACATTTGAAATCCGGCCTGTCGTCCGGATTCTCCGCCCAACACTCTTTCAAACAATCCCGAACGAAATCAAAACTGTTCTCTAAAGCTTCAAGGGGCGGCCTGCAAATTCGAAAATTCACATCAAAGCCAAATTACCAATTTATATCGGATTAATTTCGAACCTAAACGGTTGATCGCCAACGTTATGAATAACTCTATTCAACACTTCAATATGGGTCAATTCGACATTGCCAAAGGGCCCATGTCGACTGTGCAGCTCATATAAAATAATACCAAACGAATAAATATCGCCCTTTTGGGTACCATTGGGCTCATGGGTGCGCAACAATTCCGGCGCTCGATACAACAAATCTAAAAAAAATCAACCCATCGAATAATTGAGTTTCAATCGAATAATTCTAACAGACTATGGCATTTATCTAGGGTTTTCGATGGGTCTTTGTTGACGTCATCTTCGGCGCCCTTTTTGAATTCACGCAAACCGAAATCGGACAATTTCACCACCCATCTAGAATCGACCAGACAATTGCTCGAATTTAGAGCGCCATGGAATCGTACAGGTGAATCGTGCAGATAGATCATCCCCTAAATTAATACGTTTGGTTTAAATCTTGTGGTGGATCATTCGATCGAGGTCTCACCCTCAAAATATCGCCGACTAATGAGGCTATGAACATATTGTCGAGTTTGACGTCCTCATTCTCCAGAATATCCTGATGGAGAAATTTCGGATTAGGATTGAGTTTCGGGACGAATGGGGGCTCACCTTAAGACTGCCTCTGGTGCAATATTCGGTGACGATGCAGATATTCGGCGGGTCGGTACAGGCGCCAATGAATGCATTCAGATTGTCGTGACGCAAATCGCGCATCTAAAAACAACAAACAAATCATCGATAATTCGATCAATAATCCATCCACTACCATTTTCAGCTCTTTCTTCATCTCTCTTGTGATATCGATCGATTTCTTGTGGACTTTTTTGATCGCAAACACCCGTCCTTTATAGATTCCGATTTGTGTGAAAATCGTCGAATAACGAAAATCGGCGTCCGGATTCGAGCTCAACGACACCTGACTCGTTCTGATCAACGGATGAATTGACTTTAACAAAAGAAAATTATAATCGACATTCTCCAATTAGAACAACCAAACTTACTCGAGTAATTTTCGTGCCTAATGAATTCGTATTCGATTCCTCATTAATTTGGATATCTTTAAAATCGACTTTCCACAATAAACTGTCCAATTCTTGTTCGTACCGCCAGTTGCGATAGAGTACGAGGGAAATGATGAGGAAAATTAGAAAAGTGCCGCCTGTCACGCCGGTCGTTATCTCCATCGTGTGGGCTATTTCGGAAAAATCAAGTCTCAATAATTCGAATTTTCACCTCGCACAATTTCAAATTCTATCAATTTAATAATTGGAAAATCTACTTACTGACGCACTTCTCACCCCTAAATCCGCAAACAGGGGCTGCTATCGGCGATGATCCACTGACCCAATCGATCTCATCCGTCATGTACAACACCTGGAATCACCTTCTCGGATAGTAAAACAATAATATTTGAATAATCGAATCCGTGAAAAATCACGTCCATTTATTAAACACTTAGTCAGCAATTAACGGCTACAAATAAAAGGCGATTATCACAAAATTCAAACAGTCACATTCGATTATCGTACGAGAAAACAATGAAAATTATCATGGCAATGGTGATATTGGGCGCCGGATTATTCGATGTAAGTTCTCAAAATCGATTAAAACTCTCGATTTTAATTGAGACGATTTTAGACAATTTTGGGCGGCAATTCGAACGTGATTCCCAGCCGACAGGAACAAGCGAATCTTCTAACGAACGTCCAAGAGGTTTTCGAGCAAGTCAAACTGCTCGTCAATATCGAAAATAATGCAACCGACGAATCTGTAGTTGATGATATCAAGAAAATTGTTAAAAGGGCACAGAAACAGCTCAGTCTACTCGAAGAGCTCACTTTGACTAGTGAGCTAACCGACAATTCGCTAGAATTATTTTTAATTGTACGTAATTAATTTTTAGAATTATCGCACAACAATAATGCTGTCAGTATGCTGGATTCGAGGGCGACAATTCAAGATTTAGTACGGCGCGGTCAAGACGATTTGAACGATTGTGTGAAATTGTGCTATGATGCCAGTCGACGGAATTCGGATCTATTGAAGAATTCAACCGAGTTCGCAACAGGACGCGGTGAAGACTTCCTCAATACGTTGAGGGATTGCAGCAAGAAACCGGGCCTGCAAGTGATCAATTGCTATCGTAAAGTGATATCCGACGATGTGATTCCCGTTAAGAATATGCTATTGAAGGCGATTGATACGCACAAATTCGGACATTTGCGTATGATCCAAATCCGCAACGAGGCCAACGATTGTATTGATCGCATCATCGATCAATATCACACCGAAATTGCCCAAATACTGGCAGACGCCCTAAAATATATTTAATTTTTCGAATTTTTGTCAATTATACTTAAGACTGATCGATTTAATGAAATAAAATTACGAAAGTAGAATTAATTTCGAGTTAACTTACCGGCAATCGGGAATCGGTGCGACGCAATGAAAACACCCCAACTGGGAACAAACCGAATTCTTCTTCATTGTTGTGGGGTTTGCGGGCTATCAATGTGTAATTACCTTCAGCATCGCCGTTCTCGTCCATATAGACGATATAGCTGAAAAACCACACGAATCATTCCCGGTCCTTAGATTTTATCCCCCGAATTTCAACTTCCACCCTTATTGAATTTCACGGTATAGAATGTTTTTTTGTTGTAAATCATATTTTTGTCAGGATGGAGAGATTGTCGCCGACACAAGAACCCACTTGAATTTAGAGTAAAGATTAGGGAATATCACAGAAATTCTCTTGTTGGTTTCTTCGAAACAATCTAAAGAGTTGGCCTGAACAAGTGTTATTCTCACAAAATTGGAAAATAGATTACTTGTCATTGGAATTTGAGTATTATCCGAATTCGAAAAACTAATTAGTGGAATTTAATTGGAGCGTAGTCATGTTTACAGTACTTATATTTCTTTTCAATTAGACTTCAGGCTAAATTACTGTAGATAACAAAGTGTGGGTGGACGACAAACATCAAGTTTAAAGTCGAATCCGGCTTTGCTGGGGGATTTATGGAAACTCTCGAGACTTTTCTCTCATTTCCCAATAAGACAAATAGCATCAACGTCGACTAGAAGAAAATTAAAATTATCAAAATCTCACCCCATAGCACTTTTATAATGAGTTCCTTTCATATGATCAATGATAGCTGTTCCATTTCTCGGATTTGCACCATTTTCAATAACTTGAATTAAAGCTTGAGCATAGAGATGTACAGCATCGTATAAATAAGCTGCTTCGGCTCGTATCTAAGATCAAAATAACTTTATAAGCTCTATCAATAAATAACAGATAGTAGACCAAGAATTTACCCTTTTGGCACCGCCAACATAAACAAGCGGATTAGGGAAATTGAACGGCGGCTTTTCCATATATGAATTCACTAATGATGTGAAATTTTCAAATCCGACTGGACTCGAAGGGACTACACCCAAATAACTTTGGAAGGCTCGCTGGGCCACCGGATCGGTTTCGTCGCGCAAAAGGCCTCGCATATATTTCGATGGGTTCTCGTTATCGTATTGCTCAATATCGACACCAACCACGAAATAACTACCTAGCAAACAAACGAAACTCTTACAATTAATAATTAATAAGTCGAAAAAAGCAAAATTTAGATCAGTGTCCGGGCCGCGGCCGTCTAGAATTTTTGTCTAGTGGTCAACTAGGAGGTCGCCGGTTCAAGTCCCGGCGCGGACACTGAACTCATATTTACACTTTTTTCGTTCTATAATTAACACGAAACATCTAAAAATAAACCGACATATGTAAATTTGAATTTGTTAAACAATCACGTATATTCGGGAATTATACGGGTGATAAATTATACATGTCGGTGATCGTGTGTGTTGGGCAATTAGTCCAATGACAGCATCTTAGCTCGGAATCCATCTGGAATTATGCTTTGAACAATTAGCGACTAATTCATGGGCCTTTGTTCGTGAATTATTGTTTTCTCTTGTTCGATAGTTTAGATTGAAATGTGAAAGTCGATTCGGAAATGCCGGAACTGATATTGCGTCTAAATTTGATTTGATTGTCATCTCGTCCATTATCCACCCTTTTATAATATCGAGATATCGATAGAAATTGAAGATAGAATGGAACAGGATGGAATAAATATGACTGTCCTCTTATGAAAATAATAAATACATATTGACATGAGTGTAACTAGAATCTGGAAATTTCATCTTACACAAACCTATTTATTTATTACGTAAATAGAACGGAATAATTCACAAATCGATATCAATAAATTTACCGAAACTACCAACCTTTATCGAACAATCTCTTCTCTTCCATTGCCACCATTAATCCTAAATGCTCGTAATGATGGCCCAAAATGACGAAAACTGTAAAAATTAAATCGAATTTACAATTGAAACTTTCTACATTAAATCCATTTTATTATAAAAAATGACCGTTTCCAGTGACTATCAATTTTTATTACACAAAATAAAACTTTAAAGCTTCCAGTCGAACTAAGAGACTTATTTTAAGTCGATTACAACAATTCTTGTTGTATTCAAATACATCGAAAAAGCTTCAAACTTATATTCAAAATAATTATTTTGTTCTCTAGGCTTAGAGTACCTGAGGTGGGTTCAAGAATGAGCCAACATAGGCGGGATTCGACCCCTTCCAAGCGTCGGTGGTTGTCAAGGCGACAACATCGATTGTCCCGCCTACCCTGATTGTTGGCTCATACTTGAACGATGTCTAAATATACGATGAACTCGTACAATAAATAAAAAAAATAAAAACGGTATCTTACTTCTCGCATCACGGTAAGTCTGTTCAACTAGATCATAAAATGGATTCTCACTATAACCATGATGATACGGTGTATCCCAACATTTCGTTGTGATAACTGTAATACCGGCTGATGTTAATGTTTGTAAAATTATTGTCGCTATATTATCAAATTCGAAATCGGTTGATTTTAAATATAATAAAACCACCTGGAAAATTACTATAATTTTTGATACGAAATAATTGAAAATTATACATATATTTATTATTTTTTTGGGAAAACAAAACTACTTACATGTGTCCAATTGAATGCTATCAATACAGAAGCTACGGATTTGGAGATTTGCGTATCAGGCGGTCGGGTGCGTGCAAATGTCGGAAATTTTGACTTATCAGATGTGGCGTAATGGGTGCAAAACTGGAGCCCAAGAACAAAATTCAATTGATGTGAGGATTATTTTATTTCGATATACAACAGAGACAAAGCATAGAGGCATAGGATCCGATCCTTCTATTTTTTGCATGAAACTGGAGACCCTCGATTAATCATAAATAAGGAGAAAAAATGGAATAAACAACTGCTAAATAAAAAAGTAAACTTTGCAATTTTAATCCGCAATATTGTCGTATTAGTTTAATTGACTCTCCATATTTCTCTCTTTGACTAACGTGAAATCGCGAACAATCGACAAAGATAGCCTATCGTTTTCTATCTATTTGTCGACAATTTAGTAGAGGCAGATGGGATTTCGAGGACTTATTATGAACGTGATATATAGAGATTTCCATGGAGAACCTTCATTCTCATGGGACGGTTCCTTCAATATCCCCAGAATCAGTGTAGCCAACTGTGGTATAAGTAGGTGGGAAATTCAAAGGTTCAATGTACGCACTAATCATTGTCATCGTAAAATGTTGTAATTTGAGTATTGCGTGCTGCTCGATTATCGTAACTTCCAACTTTTGAAGCTTTCGAATTTGTTACAATCACGCCACTAGACCCGTTAACAGTTGACTATCGTAAGTTGATAGTTTGATAAAAATTCGAGGCTATCCAAAAAATTTTCCAATCCAATAATCATTGACTGTATTTTCCGTATCATTTTATATATCCATAAGATAAAACTTTTCCATAACATCATCTGAACTTATATGTAAGTTGCAAAGTTGCGGAATCAAATCAGCCAGTTTTTATTGGATTTTTTTTTTGATTGTCGGAAACATTTCGTGTCGCGTCGATCTTATGATATTTACGCGATTTCTGGTCTGAGCAATAAAAATAGCTGATAAATGACGATAATAGACAATGGATTTTTCAATTTGGGTTGCTCCCGACGAATGATCTCTAGAGAGAAAAGTCGATTTTACGGTTTTACAAGAACAAATTCCGGGATCATTTGAATGTTGAATATTACACATCGAACAAACTTAGATTGAATTTTATCCGTTTGTATTACATTTGGAATGTAGAAATTGGTTTTTTTACGAATGCGTTGTTCTTCGAAGAAATTTTTCAATTTTAAACATCGATGCTCCTTGATAGATTCGAATAATACGGCCTTAAAAATAATCAAGTGGAAAATTCGCCCGGCGCATCCGCCAATTTTACAACGCGCTCACATAATACAATTTTTAGTCTCGAATATTTCGATTATTTTTAATCGATATAATTGGGTATTATAGCTTACATAAGATATCATCGGTAGATTGAAAGCGGCCGCCATAAAAGCCTCATGTTCGCAGGTCTCTTGCGGTCCAATATAGGCCGAAATATTTCTCGTCCACAAATCGGCCGTTTTCT
>JAZBGZ010001815.1:0-12898 GCA_037414795.1 Stenodera caucasica
CCGATTAATCCAGGTCTTGAATCACACAGACAATTGTAAGGTAAATTTTCCGTATCAATTTTTCAAAGAAAATTCCAAGAATATATTGGAATTTTATTGCGAAATTGATTGGGGAAAACTCCTAAGGTCTGCGAAACATTGAAATGATTCAAAGTGTGGCGATTTCTTAGAATCAAGAACAAGGCTGGGTTTTTTTTTGTATTGATCGAATTGTCCTCAATCGGAATTCCAAACGAAAATCGATTAAATTTTATAATATAAAAGAGATTTCTTTAGTGGAAATTATATTGTCGGATTGAAGTGTTTGAGAGTTTAACGAACTGTTTAACAGCTTTTAACACATAAAAGAACAAAAAGCAAAATGGATAAGGCAAAGGAAAAAACAACAAAACCGACGATCTATCAAGTCTCTATCAACCCAACGTTTTCGGGATTTGTTTAGTACATATTTCGTAATGTGTAATTTCCAAATTGTCAAAACCTATTATAGGAAATTTTCGAGAACGATCTTTAGATGCATTCATAACCCAAGGCGCGAATAACAAATATTAAAAAATTATTGTCGATAACGGAATTCCGAGAAATGAATGCGGAGAATTCGAAAATTCCCTCTAATTTGTTACGAAAATATCCAGTTAAAATTCACCTAGAAAGAAAAAAAATGCCCTCTTTTATGTGCATTTTAATATAATTGAGCTGTTGACAACTGGCTAATTAGAGCACATTCCCGACACTTAGATTAAATTAATTACGACTCTAAATTTTTTCGTTAACAAATTTCACGGTCATTCCGACCGAAATAATCGGGAAATTCGGCGATACGGTCGAGTCGTTCTCGCAGGACTATACAGTGGATGCGAAATAATTTATTGACATTTAATAAACCGTGAAATATCGATCGATGTCCGTAAAAGAGAACGCTTTACGACACCATCAATCCGTCTATTATTACAATATGGATGAAGTTGTGGAATTCGATAAATCTTAAAACCATGAGAGATTTAGGACCAAGTCACAGACACATAAATAACATAAAAAATACATTGCGTGGTCTATCATATGTTATTTTTTATTCACATACTACCAACGCAGAGAATTCAAATATCAGCCATAATTTAACAAATAGCCACTTAAGATTATTTTAGAGGCACAAAATTCGGCTGAATGGCCGCCGAACAAGTATCGCCTTATCTTGCAGACAGGGCCGGAGTTGGAATAATTGACACCTGAAATATTTATACAAATCGGTAGCTGTAGCGTGAAGCCGGCCATGTTGAACAAGAATAAATAGTAAAAATTTACATAGGTATGTATTTGGTCGAAATTAGCGAAGGTCGCAACTGTTTACATTCATAAAAATCTCTTGTTTTTTTTTTTGTGTTATTTGGATAATTATAGAAGCGAGTGATTAGTGTAAGTTTCGATGACCTCAGTGGAGGCAAAGTTCGCGAAAATTTCAGACTGAAGGATTCAAGCGAAAAACCACAAAATTATCGAGATTATTGAAGAAATAAATAAATAAATAATAGGGGAATTCAATTATGATTCTTATTAATTATAATGACGTTATTTTTAAAAATAAACAGGTTCCTCCATGATAAGATTTGTTTATAGTGACTTGATTATCTCTATAAATAATTCAATTAAAAACCTCGAAATTTTGACAGGTGATTTGGAGAAGAATTCGTTTAGAAATCGAATTTTTCACACTCTTCTCAAAACTACAACAAATCAAAATCATGGAAATCTTCCGGAACAATAAATAGTAATTGTCCGATTATCGAGAAAAAAAATAATACCTGGTTCTGATGGATGATTCAATGCCAATCGTCTAATAATTATTATCAATGTTTATAATTAGAGGTATCGCCACTTCGGAATTCACCTTGATTATGAATATTCTGTTTGAATTTTAATAGTTACAAAATCGTAGAATTTGGTTAAAACACGTCAAATTATGCAACTATGACAGTTAGTTGTTTTGTTTTTTTTTTTTTTTATGGTCGAAAATTGAGAACATCGTAAAACCTACAAGTTTATTTGTTTATTATTTATTTATAAATTTCTTACGGCCGATTTGATCCGTTTTATTCGCATTTCAGATAAATGTCCTCGAGGGCCTTATCTTGTCTTCAGCTTTCAGTTTATCTACAAACAATGAGTGGATGTGTGTCTGTTTGTAACTGTAAAATAAAAGATTAGAATAGGATTAGTTGAATAGAGTTATAAATATATTACACCATGTATAAAGATATACACATAAATATAGTATATGTATACTTATATATACAGGGTGCTTCAATAAATCATTTCCGGATAGATTTATCGAGTGGATCACTATTTGTAATTACATGGATATTAAAATAGAAAATCTATTCAATTGGTTAATAAAAAGTTCATTAACCCGTTTCGAATTTATTTGGAAATATTCACATCGGTCTTATTGACTCGCGTTCTGTTTCGGAAATTTTCCCAGTAAATAGAATTCGGAGGGAAATCTAAATCTTGAGCTTGAAGAAAACTTTCAGATCAATAAATTTGCTCGAGAAAATTCAATCTCCAAACTCTTTGAACCAACTGAGCCCAAATTGTAAAAATTTGCTTCAAGGAATTTGGACTTCTACAAATTGGCAAAAATTATTGGAATTTCGACTGAGACGATGTAGATGGGATCGAAGCAGATTTTCGAGAAAAACTAGTCAAACAATTGTGGGAAAAATCCCCTCGAAAAGCTCTAGAGCTAGACTGTATTCGAATAGCTCTACTGATAAGACTTTGCTGGGAAAATTTTACGATTTTGAATAAGAATAATATCGAATAATCTTATCAAACAGTTACATTGGCAATAGCCGTTTAATAACGTGATATTTTAATGAATCGAGATTATGATCTCGATAATTCTGTCTTAAATACAACAAATAAAATGGAAACAAATAAAATCTAAATCGATAAAATTAAGACGGAAGTTATAACATACAAACATAACTTATTATAGAGATATGTTCAAGAAGAGGCGATTTATTACAAAATTTTCTCATTTACTTTATCTCTTACAAGTTGTAATAATAATATTTCTAATATTTTATGCCAATTTCTCTATATTACAATAATAAAATCTCCCAACGATTATAGGAGAATAAAAAAAAAATAAACCAAGACGCGTTACTTTATCAAGAGCTTAATGATGATAATGATGACGATCATCATCAGTTCGGCCAACAATGGACTAATTCCACTTTCCTAAAATGGACATGACATATTCACAGTTAGATCCCATCTATTTCGAACGGAAAAATTCGACGCGACTGTTGATAATTCAGCCGCAAAAACCGTCTAATATACGTATTAAAGAGTTTAATGTGTACGTGAGCCAATTTGTATTCTCCTTTATAATAAACAAGCAATTCGATATTGCTAACGTTTTTCTAATCTATCCAACATATTTTTTGCCGTTCGTTTCGATCATTCACTATATTAAAATCGTTTTTCGGCTGTGGTCAAGACTCTTGATTTTTTCATAACAGCCTCATTGTTCAAAATTGAAATTGTCCCGTTATTGGAAACAATATTGCCGACCACATTGTTGAGATATTCACCTGGAGCAACGTGACCTGGACAAAAATCCCAATTCTTAGACAATTATGATGAAAATTCCAATGCAAATTCATAAATTCAACAGGAAACTGACTTATCAATTAATAGGATTTTTCCTATGTGGTTCGGAATGATTCCAAGAATCTAGTCGACATGGACGGACAACGTCAACTCAATTCATCGAAATTATTAAAATTTCATTAAAATCGCGCGAATTCTCGGACACAATCATCGATTCTTTAGCTGCAATTAACCAGATTCTCAACACGCTCGCCAGCTAAACAATCATAATCACGAGAATTGCGCAATTCCATGGAATAAATTATCGTTAAATGAAAATCGAAACATCCAATGAGAATTAATAAATTGCGAAAATATCCAAATTGAAAGTCCACACAAATTCCGAATCAAATCAATGACAATAATCGAGATGGGGATTATTTCTGGGCGAAGTGAGGATTTGCGGAAAAATTCGAATGGAAATGACAATAAATCGTTCGCAATATTGTAGTGTGGAAAATGGGGTGACCGGGTAAGGCGATTTTTCTCGGCCATTACGCCAGCCGCTATGAATTATAATGCGCAATTTTGATCGAAATGCCACCCAATAGTTCGTCATTTTGTTTTATTTGATTTTTTTTTTATTTTCGGTATAGATCCTGGCCATTTGGCCTAGATCAGTTGCACTTGTTCTTCGCTATTATTTAAACTCCCACGCTCGATGTGAGAATATGGCTGAGTAACAGTTAAACAATAACTTTAGATAATAATGATGACTTTCCAATAAGTCTGTCTCATTCATATTTCGGACACGTAGAGATTTGTTTGACGACAAAGCAATTGGTCGCGGAATTCTACCGAAATTTTTACGTAATCCGCCAATTACATACGATATGGAAAAAAATAAAATGATAAAAAAAAAACAACAAGTATACTACAATAGTTTATTTTAGCTCTCCACGTTTACATGTTTTACATTCAAATGCATATAGTGTGAGATAATTGCGAATTCCCGTGATTTTACTATTCTGTATCAATCTTGTGTGATAATTCAAGAATAAATTCAACCACTTATATTCCCGGCATTGGTTAAAGGCGCTCTTCTCTTATATAAACTTCACGGAGACAGACAGTGAGATAAAGTCTCCAGTTCAACGATCCGGGACGATGCCACCGTCCGATAATGCATCCCGGACTCTTCCGGGTGCTTACCAGAAGGACACGCCAACTATCATTTTTCAAAGCACAAGATAAATTTCAACTATCAACCAAATAGAAAGACAGAAGAAGAAGAAGAAGAAGAAAAAAACCGCCCACATTTTTGCATATAGACAAAATTTATTCGATTTTTAGTAATACAGTCGAGTATAAGAGTTATAGGAATGCCGAAATGGCACCGGTATATGGCTGTGTTGTACCATAAATCGCACCATTATCGCCTTTCACAGCCGTCGGTGGTCGATTAATCAGACGTTTTGGTCGCGTTCAAAAAGGTCATAACTGTTGTGGAACATGTGCGACAACAAAGGCATATAGATTTCAATACGCGCATTACAATTTCGTTCACAACAACAACAACAAACAACAACCCCGAATTTCTATCGAAAACAACAAAATATCGAGCACGACCTAAAACAACTATATTAGAAAAGTCGAACAAATGGGACCGCCTGAGACGAATTCAACACAGAAATATGTCCCCGAAGATCGGTAATTCGACACCTACACGCCATTGGAAATCACATATGTTAGAAAGAATAAAGAACAAATATGGGAATAAATGTTGAATAACAGTACTTTGATAATATTTGTTTATTAAAACGTTGAGATTTAACGACTTTATCACAACAATTCGATTGTTGATATGGCTAGAAGAACCGGAAATGTTCAATCGGAAGGTCAAGGACAATTTTGGAGAAGTCACCCCTAAATAGACGTGTATCCGGTTCGATTGTTTCGTCGATTATATTGATGGTGATGTGGCGATTTTCACCATTTGCTATAATGAGCGACTTTGAACTTGGCCATCAACTTGGCCTCTTTGACCACCGACAAGAAAACAACCGCCAGCCAACAAGAGAGAAAGTGAAATCATATATAATACATAACCACGCATAATATAAACAGTTTCCTTTCATTTAATTCGCGTAACAATTACAAGAACGTCAACGTACGCCGACACTCAATTAAATCAACAATATACAATAATAATAATAATGATAATAATAATAATTTAGCTCGCAATAATGGAGGGTGGCTCCAGGATCCCCTTCTTGTTATCTGTCAAATCCACTTTTAGTCTGAATTGAAAATCGCCCTTTTACGTTTCTATTTCTGTACGAAACACTCCACTGGGCCTATGAAAGGGGCGACAAGAATAGTGCCGATTCTTTGTTGGATCAGGCGAGAATTCGGATGATTCATCTGATTGTCTGTTATTCGGGTGAAGAACCTGGGTAAATACGACCGTTCGGGAAATTTACTATAAACTCATTAATGAAAAAGACTTTGAATCGTCGACGTAAATTTCCAAGAATCATTACGAATATAATATGACGATTCGATTAAATTCAATTCTCTATTATTCATATAATAACAATAGGGGATGTTGTGGCCACCCTTCGATCTCGAGTCGGGATTTTGCAGGAAAGTTAGTAATTTCGAACAAACATAGGGTCGCAAAATAAGCTCAAACTCACCAACAACACTATCAATATTGGCGACTAGACGGTATAATAGGGGTAGGTCGGGGGTGGTGGGCGCGCGCGTCGCTGATGCTGCGTCGACTTACAAAATCCAGAGCGAGATGCCCTTTTCAATATTTGCACCACCGGCAATAATCGCCGCCGGTTCTATTTGACGATTTTAACGCGACACCGGCATATCGTGATCTAGACACCGGAAAAAACGAATTTAAAATATAAATTTCATCTTGTAATATATAAAATAAATAGTGTTCGATCGATTCATTATTTATAGGTAAGCTTCAAATTCGATTATCCACAAGGCTAATTATCCTCGCATAACGTTATATTTTTGTGATCGATTCGTGCGATCGAACTGATAATCAAGACTAGCTAGTTAGTGATTATTACACTATTTGTAATGATGAGCCAATGGAAAGATTGCGCGAACATCCCATAATATTATGGGAAAATCTCTCAATATTCATCCTGCTAAAATAACAACAACAACAACAACATCAAAACAAATTTGATTAATTTTATAAATCTTCCAAAGACGTCCTTGCCTGCGGCTCTATCGGCTGACATCACGAATTTCGCTTTTCTTCCGGAAATTTTCCACCAAGTCCCAAATTCCCAACTACCCCATTCAAACAGATCGACGACAATAATTGTTTTGATATGGACGCCAAAATTGTTTGGAATACGAAAATTGGCCGATCTTCTCTACCCTGAAGCGATCCACACATACACACGACTCCCTATATACTCCTTGTATTATATACATATATTTTATATACATATAGTTGTATATAAGCCGAAGAAGCGCCGTCGACTTGTAGCCAAAGAACGTAAGATTCCCCCGCCCTGACGACTATTTAAAGTTGCGACGCACAGCTTCGCATGAGTTCACTTCTGGTCGGACTGTTGTCCGCTCATACTTCCACAACTTCCCCAACTCAATAATATTTTTCTGAAGAAATCCTTTAATATAATAAGAATTATTTTTTAACGAAATAGTTAATATTATTATAGTTGATTGTGAATCGAGTGTTGATTATTTATTTTTCGATAAAATAAAACCGATTATCCTTCAAGGATTATAACGAAGCTTCTTCAACCGGGTCCTTGTGTCGAATCGACGAATTTATTCCGAGGTAAGTTGAGCAGTGCTAGTGCTGGAAACAGTGCAGTGCCTAATCGTAATAGTGGCGAAAGCTCAATGAAAGCTCCATAATTTCCTCATAATTTCCCAATTTCCATCGGATATATATATTAATTCTTGTCGGATGCCGGCGTTTTAGAGTCGTGGTGGTCGAAATCGGGGGCGGCTCCCCGTCTCTAGTCCGGTTCTTTTATCGTGTTTGCCAACACACTTTGCATCCCTATGCCATAAATCCGAACACTCTCGAATTTCCCACGGTCATTTATTATAATAATTCAAATAATAATAATAATAATAAATTTTTTGCTAATCGGAATTCCCATTTATTTCGAACTGATTCATTCATGCGAATTGTTGTAATGATCGAAAAATTGGCACAGTGACCTCGTCGCTTAAATATTGAAATATTCGCGGAAAATTCGGCTGTTGTAATTTCGAATGTCGAAAAACATTAGACTCATTTTCCTCGATTCGCGATAATTCGTAATTATTTGCCATTTTTGCCGTCGTTCTTGTACAATTTCATCTCAACAGCAGCAGGAGCGCGAGTCATTGACTCGTATTGTACGCCGACAGGTTGCAAATGATGATGATGATGATGATGACGATGATGATTATTCGAAATTTCCAATACTCCCAATAAACCCACATTATCGCTAAAATTGGGCCGAAATTTACATTAATTCTAGGAATTTGTCTACGACAAAAGCCAAATTTCGCTCCACTTACAATTATAGTTTGTTTTAATGACGACTAAGCTAGCGTATTATCGGTAATTATTTGTTTTTAAAACAAGTGAAAGGAAATGGGCTAATTGTCCCGAAAATTCCAATTTTTTTTTTCTCTTTTTTTCTAACAAAAATAACAAATGATTTTAATGATTCGGGCTAAACTAGAGTGTGTGGGTCTGTTTCCCATGACGCCTTATTTGCTAGAAAAGTAAATGTTTGTCCAACTATTTTAAGTGGCCAGAAGACTTTCTCGAGGGCGTTCTCTTAGTTTATTGTTTTGCACATACAGAAGAAATAAATTATCTTCCATTCATAGTATGATGAAAATTTTTGTAAAAAAAATAAAAATAAAATAATCATAACTGTTACCACATTCTGTTGTTGATGTTGTTGCTGCAAATGCGGCATCTTCTCGGAAAACCACTACAAGACATCCATCCATCCACTATACGATGCGGTCGATCGGTTCTAATAAATAAATACAACAATAGATGATAAACCACTAATAAAAACATCAATCAATTCTAAATCCTATTCAATCAACTGTCAATATTTGTATTTGAAACTATATCAAATATTATCATTATCATTATCATTATTATTATTATTATTTGTATAGGTGAACTAAATCATCCTTCTATATTACAATAATATTTAGGTATCAATCTTTAAAATGCAAATAGTTACATTATACAGGTCCATAACTATTCCGTTTACCGTTAGTCAAAGATTCAACATTAATTATCTCCTCGAGCCATTATCCAACAAAAAATCATTCCGTAAAAACAAAACTATTACAGTTAGATTTTATATGATGATGATGATGGTGATGATGATGATAGTTTGGAGATTTGCGTGGGAGCAAATTTCGACAATAATCTATCAATTTCTATTATTTTCTCATTACAGGACGCGCCATGTCGGCGTGGACTTTACCAACATTCCTGCTAGCAGCAGTTCTAACAGCCCAATTACCCTCAACAATCGCCGGTAAGTAGAATAAGGGTTGATTTGAAATTGTCAATGAAATTGAATTGTGAGGTCGCCGGTTCGAGTCGCTGCGCAGCCTCTCTAATATAATTTTTCACTTTTTTCTCATTACAATTGTATAAATGAATGTTTGATTGCGATGATTCGTTTCGATTGAAGTAGATCGTTTTGTTGTCAGTATTGTTGATGGATTATAATGGGTTAGGTGTCCTTGTATTTTATGATGGATGAGCAGACGATATTTATATTACCGTGTGTCGGGGGCAAATTCCCATAAGTCGTCTGTCTTTGCGCGTGTTTATATGACAGTCAAGACAAGAAAAACCGTGCGAAACGACTGTTTTCTAACGTTTGGAATTCTTTTATTGTGTGTATAGCACGTTTTAGTCGGGTAGCAACAAATCTAACAACTACTCGCACAAATAATAGAAATATTTCTGTAGGGGAATTATTAAAAATTCTATATTCGTTTATCGAATTGTTTGAATAATCGATAATAATCGGATGGCTATCCAATTCGAATTAGTCCACTTATCTATTGATATACGAATCGGACACATTATAATGTAATAATAGATGTAAGAGAACAGGCAGGCATTGCATATTCGATTAGATGAACGTCTCAACATGTATTGAATATTTAATCGCGAATACAGGAACGATTTTCAAGAACCGCAATTTCTCTCGAAGTCTCTGCATTGAAAACGGACATGTGAATATTTCGTTGTATGTTTTATTCATTGCAGGCAGCGATTTTTTTCGGGTTTTCATATAAAAATAACAGAAAAATCGAAAAAAAAAAACTGCAAAACAACGGTTCGTCGTCTGATCGACTATTCGAGTCACTTTTATTATAATTAACTATTTTATATAAATTTTTATATCCCACGTTACAATTATCGCAATTTCGACCGGACTCGTGTATATAGTTTCGCATTTGAAAATGTCGAATCATGATTATATAACCGGATTTACAGTTATCGTAAAAGAGACATACAGGATACAGAGACAGGTCGTACAATTGGGGCCGACTTGTGTAGAGTTGAATTTTATTTCTGTTGTTTTATTATTTTATTGTTTTTTTGGAAAAATTCTCGACCAGCTCGCGAGACTGAGACGGAGTCAGGGTTGGTGGCCGGCTCCTTGACGATGTGGTAGGCAAATATTCATAAAACTCGTTGCTTTACTATATAGCGAAATAACATACAACTTGTCGTGTCCATGAATGCAACAAGCAAATCTACTTTCTGTCTCGCTTTATTTACGAGTCGTTCCTGCTTCACTTCTCGCTATACGTATAAAGTATATATATATATATATATATATATAGAAACAGAAGTTGAGATCGTCTTTAGCGCGTGCAAGAAGTTCATTACCACCACTTTCATTATGGTACGCGTAAAATTGTATGAATTGTTCAGAAGAATACTGTGGAATGTCTTCTCACTTGAACAAAAAACCTTAATCGGAATTGAATCTGATTGTTGTTAGATTCACACACAATTTCTTGGATCAAGTTCGAATCTTGATCGATCAAAGTTCGTCGACCGGAAGTCCGGCCACTATACAATACAAAAATCTTTAACAAATTTTCAAGAAACTCGAAAATGATATGCAAATATTTATGGACGTGTGTGACTCAAATCGTCTGTTAGTTAATTATGCATGCGACTTGTTGTTGGATTGCTATTTTGTTATGCTCGAGGACCACTCCCGATTTGGCCTTGATTTTGTCACTGACCTGCATCGTAACAATACCACTGGGACAAATATTATTATTATTATTATTTCTATTCCTCTTACAATCTTACCTATTATTATTATTATTATCAATTTCAGCCCCTTTAAACGAGCCGGATCCGGAGTATTATCCAGTTGCCGATGCGACTGGCTGCTATTACAACTTCCAGCATTACGACGAAGGCGACAGGATAATAACGAATGAGCCATGCTTGAACTGTACATGCCACAATAGGATGCTTATGTGTTATCTTCGTGTATGTCCATTTACGAAAGCCATTGGACAAGATTGTAAAGTTGAAAAACGACCGGATCAATGTTGTCCTGTTATAACATGTCCTGAAGGTAATAAAACGAAGCAAAAGACCTAAAACAAAATTCTGAAAATAAAAAAAAAAAAACTAGAACTAGAACAATGAGATTGAATAGCTGCTAGACAGACATAAAAATCGTGTTTGTTGATTTACAGTGCCCGTCCAACTTTTGACATCGACTACACAATCGTCACATGAAGTCGGCCATTTGGACGCTTATGGTTGTTCGATTGATGGGCTATTTTATGCTGATGGAGCTCGTGTACCATCCGATCCTTATAAACCATGCGAATTATGTTATTGTATTAGAAATAAGACCGCTTGTGTTATGCAAGAATGCGAATTGAAAATAGAAGGATGCAAACCTGTTTATCAGGATGGAGTTTGTTGTCCTGTTCGTTATGATTGTGGTAAATTTAGATTTACTGTAATTCAATTAATTGATTCAAATTAATCACTATTTTATTTATAGAACATCCAGAATATAATCTACTAGAAACAACAACTCCACGTCTATTAACAACAACACAACAATTATTAACAACCACATTACAATCAGGTCCTATTGATTGTGTCTACAATAACGAGATCTATGCCGATGGGGCTCTTGTAATCAAAGAGAAACCATGCGAACAGTGCTATTGTATGAAAGGGGATATAGTTTGTGCTGTACAAGAATGCGGCCCAACACCATTAGATAAGGTCAATTGTACGGCGGCATTACCGAAAGAAGGCCAATGTTGTCCTGATACTTATGATTGTGAAGGCATGACAGAAATACCATCAACCACAACAATACCATTAGACTATTCAACCATCATACCAGCTCAAGATTACGAAGCGGCCGCTACCGGACGACCTGAACCTGTTACCGAAAAAGCCGAAGATCATAAACTGGATACTACTAGTGAAACTACTGTTAAAGAAAGTGAAAGTACTAGTGTATCAAGTGAAGTAGTTGAAGAAGTAACTGCACATGTATCAGAAGTATCCCGTTCATCAACCGAACCTGCAATCATTGCAGAAATGGAGGATCATGAAGAACCGGCAAAAACAGAATCTAATCCATTATACGATCAAGTAACAGAATTTGAAATTATCGGAACACATGAACTACCAGAAAAAGAAACGGAAGAAGTTACTGAACCTGGTCTTCAACCTGAAATTCCAACTGTTCAAGAGGGAGAGCAAACTGAAGAAATACCACATCATGATGAAACAGAAGAAAAAGTAGAAGAAGAACATGAAGTTACTGAACAACCAGAAGTTGAACATGTTACACAAGCTGAAGAAACTCATACAACAGAATCAACGAAAGTTTCTAGTGCTACTGAACAAATTGTTGAACAAGAAACAAAATCACCTGAAATACAACATGTTCCAGCAACGCAAATTCCACCAAAAATTGAAAGTGATGAATTAACAAAAGTGACAGAACAATATGGAGAAGAAATCTTTGGAAAACAAACTGTGAAACCTGAACTTGAAGTAGAGGCAACAGAAAGACCAGAAATAGAAACTGAAAAGCCACAGCAACCAATTGAGGAAGGAAAATATCCAGAGCAAGAAGCTGAAGTACCAGAATATACTGAACAAGAAAGTGAGAAACCAAAATTCACTGAAAAAGAAACAGAGCAACCAGAACATCCTGAACAAGTAACTGAAAAGGCAGTATATCCC
>JAZBGZ010001816.1:2041-12893 GCA_037414795.1 Stenodera caucasica
AATATTGTTAAGAAAGGATGAATGAATGTCCCCTTGGAAGTAGTTTTTTCAAATATTCATAATTTAAATCAATAATAATTAGTAAACTTCATCATTTTCAAAATATTCTAGCGCTACTCAGGTAATCATTAGAAAAAAATTAAATCCAGTCAGACACAGATTTAACCTTAATTTATTTGGGTTTTAAATTTCATTATCACATCTTCAGTAGTAAGGTAGTGATATTGTTAGAGCGAAACTACTAAAAAGCGCAAAATTTCTCGCAGTGCTCGGCCTCAAAGACCCATAACCATATTCCGTAATATACATACTTAAATTTTATCAAAAATGTTTTAAAAAAGTCTTAACAATTTCACTTTTACACCAAAATATTCGATTAATAATTCATTACAATTAATAGAAAAACTTAAAAAAGTAAAAATAAAAGATTTTAATAACATAAAAATGATCTCTTTTGACATAAAAAATCTACAAGCCAACGTTGATATTGATGATACAATAAAAATCACTAAAGAATTCCTACATAATAAAATTAATATTGATATAGAAAATAATATAATAGATTTACTGAAATTGGTAACCACTAACAAGTATTGCCAATTTGACAAGAAATTCTATAAAATATCGAAAGGACTACCAATAGGAATGCCGGCATCAGGCTTTATAGCTAACATGTATTTGGACTATATAGAAAATAATTATATAATGAATAATAATAACCCTTTTTATGAAAGAATAATCTTATGGACTAGATGATATATGGATGATATTTTCATCATATTTAACACAAAATATCACAATTTCACAGATGGATTATTTGATTATATTAATAATATAAATACAAAAGTAAAATTCACAATTGAACAAGAAAAAAAAAATGAATTGAACTTCCTGGATTTAACGATAGACAGAGATACCAACACTAATAAATTTAAGTATTTAATATTCAGAAAACCTACTACCTGCAGTGCTATAATACTTTCTTATTCATATAATCACATGAGTCACAAAAATACAGCGTTTGATTTTTTCTTCAGAAGACTCTTAAAAATACCTCTATCTAAATTATTTTGAATTAGAACATAATAATATATTAGAAATTGCAATGTTAAATGGCTACCCCTTGAACTATATGATGAAATTGATCGATAAAATGAAAATAAAAGTAGATCTACTATATACTGTCAAAAAACCAAAACTAGCAACAAATAATAATGATAATGATAACAATGACAATATAAATAACATAATAGATAACAACAACAACATAATTACATATGGATTATTCAAATATAACAAATATGCCGATCAAATTGATCATACATTGATTAAATATAATATAAAACCAGCATTTAAATCAAATAACATCTGTTCAATATTAAATAATGCTATCGATACAAAAGATACACTGGATAAGAATAGCGTGTACAAAGTTAAATGTGACAAATGTGATTGTTATTATATAGGAAAATCAGGCAAAAAATTAAAAATCAGAATAATGGAATATAAAACTTGTCATAGATTAAAATTAATCAACACATAAAAGAACAAAAACATAGTATTGAAAATAACGATAATATCAAACTCTAACATAGATGTGATAAAAGCCGAAAATTAACCATGTTAGAAAATTTAGCAATTTATAAACACAAAATGGATAATTTTAAACTACTGAATGATTGAACTGATTTATTTTTTATACCTTTATTTAGACTAATAAACAGATAATATATAACACATATAAAGAACATCCCAATAAAAACATGAGAAAGTAAAATGAAAAATATGAAAAATTAAAAAATTAAAAATAACAAAAAGATAAAACTAAAATAACAATAAATAATTGATTGAATAGAATATATAAAAAAAAAGGAAAAATAAAAATAAAACACAGAAATAATAATAAAAGGATGAAATTGGATTCAAATTCAATTAAGAATAAAATAAAAATAAAAATAAAAAAATAATAAAATTAAAATTAAAAACTAAAATATCAAACGACCTCGACTATTAATTTTCAACATTGTGTAAGCACACTCAACTTGTAATGAAAATACGCATGTCAACGCATGTCAAACAAAATCTAGAAAATTCGCGAGCCCTAGTTGGACTTTTCAAAAACATGTTGAATGATAGTTGTTGAATTGTTAGAAATATTGTTAAAAATATAAATATCTCTATTCATCTATAAAACGAATATATATTGCTGTTTTAATTGACCAAATTTTGGAATATAACATGAAAATCTAAAAGTTATAAAAATTATATTGTGCTCAGAAGATTGTTATCAAAATTTGTCGAGTATTGTAATATTGTAGTAAGTGTAACCATACCATATCAAACTGTATAAAATATTTCAATAATTGTTGGTTTTCAAGATTGTCTGCTTTTAATATTGACGTGAGTTTTGTAAAAATGAACATGTTTCAGTTTTTGGTAATCGTAAAATTTTAAAACTATAATTCTACCAGGCGCAGCTGATGATGGGAGAGATGTACTCTCGAAACTAGTACTGCAAGAATAATAATTATTAAAAAGAATAAGGATTTGACTCAAAATTTGAAAAACCCTTTCAATAATAAAATTCACTGTTCGTTGTACGACAACTAATCCAAATATCTCTGCTATTAATCCGCCGATCAGAAGCTATTTTCAGAAATTAGATTAGCACTCAGTTGTCGTATAGCGGAGAGCCTGTATATTGCAGAATATAAAGCTGAGTTTTGCAAATTGAATAAGTACAGCAGGTCGAAACTTTTAAAAGTACATCAAATCAACTAATCAGGCTCCTTTTGTTATTTGTATAGTCATCAGATTTCAAGCTAAGACATTTTTGATATTTTTTCTGAAGTTGTCTTTATTTTAAATCGATTGTCTGGCATAAATCATCCTTGGAATCGGTAATTTGATTTTTTTTTTCAAATAAATGACAAAACCTTGTGATTTTCTCTCTCAAAAAGAAATATGGGAGAATCCAATAATTCTGAGAAAAGTTCTTGCCACAAAAAATTTTAATTTTGGTTTAATGAAACAAGGACGTTGTTCAAAGTCATCATTACTATTCAAAAAATCGTTATACCTACTAAAGGATTTATCTTTAGACTTTTGTGTAGAATTCCTATTGAAGAGTAATAATTTTTATTTCTAGTAGACATTGATATACATATACCAATTGTCCTAAGTTAAACTTAAAAGCTGTAAAAGCTGTGAAAAAAAGGCCTTTCTTGTCAAAATTTTGTATTTTTTTTTTCAAAATTAGAAATGGTATTTTTTTTGGGGTGTTTTGAGACCTGAAGTAATTGCGTACCTATTTTGAAAATGGGTCAAATTGGCATCAACTTTTTCAATTGAAGTCAAAAAAAAAAATTTATATGAAGAACAAATCATGAGGGTGTCATGATAAAAAATCGTCAAAAATTTTTTCAAAAATGGTCAAAAAAAAATTAGAAAAAGTTGAATTAAACAGGTAAAATTGATTGCTAGAGACAAATAAGTTATCAAACATCGCCTAGCTAGCTCTAATGATATTTCAACTTGAGTTTTATTGAGTAATTTTGCAAATTGATGAAAATACTGCACAGTCATGCATTTTTGGTAATTTACATACAAAAATTACATGATTTTACTATGAGATTTAATAAAATTATCGAAATTCTTCAATTATTATTGAACAATTACTTTTTTTCGAAATTTTTAATTTCAAATATTTAAATCAATGTTTGAAACATTCTAAGCCCATTGTTCTTCTTCCTAGGATTTCACGATTTAAAAAAAAAAACAGCTGTAAATACTATTATCAGTCCCATTTACTATCATAGTAAACTATGTAGAAAAACTACCTACTTCAGAGTTGTAAAAACAAATAAACAATACCGTTTTTTTGCTTACAGTAGTTTTCTAATCTCCAGATGTTTTTTTTTCAATATCCGTGTAAAATTTTAGCGAGATTCAAATTCAACATTCCAATTTTCAAATTCTTAATTTATTAACCCCTAGTCGACAGCTGATTTGAATGTATCATCATTATTATTATTTGATTATTGTAAATAATGATATTATTATTATTATTTTTCATTATTATTATGAAATACCTATTATTGAATAAGTGATACAATTTGGACATAAGTTTCGGAACAATTTACGTTGACTTTTTTTAATATCGATGGTAATTTCAATTTTTCAGGTGACAAATCCCAAAAAAGAGTCATTTTTCGATCATAATCAAAGAATGTTAGTATTTCCTGAAAAATTTTAATCGAGACAATAATGTGATTTGTGTGCATTTTGATGATTACCACAACTGAATAATTGTTTCATCTTTTGATCTAATTGTAAACATTTCCAATGACTTCGGGATGAGGTGTCACTTGAGATGACTATTTCTGTTTGATTATTGATGAGTCAAATAATTTTTTATTTCACATCTTCAAATTTTTCTTATTTTTTTTTCGACTTCATTTGAAAAAATTAAGAGCTAATTTTTGGTTAACGTACGCATGAGAACATTCTCATTGTTCTTGAATAAGATTTTTTATTTTTTGACTTCAATTAAAAAAGATGACGTCAATTTGACCAATTTCCAAAATAGTTACGTAATCGCTTTCAAGTCTCAAAACATCTCTGGATAACCCCATTAAACATTTTGAAAGTTGCATCTCAAAATTTCAATGGTAAAGGCTTCTTCTCAAAAAATTTGTTCTCGTAAAAAAAACATACTGTATACAGTCTCTTCCACTAGACGCTTCCTTGTAGCGTTATGGGCGTTGTGTTGAAGCGAATGAAAAAAGCGCTTGACGATTGCAATAGTGACCTCTAAGAAGTATTTTAGAGTTAGAGCGGTCTTTCTATCTATTCGGGAAATGTGACAAATTAAAATGAAATCCATGAAATTCAATGATATGCAGCAAATAAATAGCCCCTTAGAATGTTTTAGTCAAAAAATATTCGAACATTTTCTGTTCGTTTCGAGATTCGCAAATTACTTCCTCAAAAAATCATCCGCTGTTGTCAAGGTCAATAATCTGTAAGTTTGTATTCAACATTTATCGAGAAACGCATTATTGAACTTGACATTGAACGGAAAATTGTGCCACTCATCTGTTTGTCTTGTCAGCAGAAAAAAGCAATAAAGCTTTATAAATAACATACTGGAATAAATGTTACCAAATAACAATTACGCTGTTTCATTTTTATTCAGTTATCTAAGTAAAAAAAAATTTGACAAAAAAATAAATGACTTTGGAACTATCGATAGAAAAACTTATAATATTTATTATAATTTTTATTGCATAAGGCGGTCACAATAACTACAAACAAGGGACAATTCGTCTACCATTTAGCACCCAATCTAAGGGCAATTTTGTGCTACGCATAGATACTCGACGAATCCGTTACTCTTACTGTTTTATTATGATCGTGGTATTTCTGGATTTGATAAAAAAGTATGTAAAAACAATCATAAATACATGTACTGAAGTAATGAAGATTTTCAAAATTAAAAAAAAAAAAGCGCTTTAACGTTTATGTGTGGGACTGCGTTTCAGCACTCTCCAGTAGATTCTAGAGCTACAACTCTTGTAAAAATGCTGAAGCACACAAAATTTTCCAAGTATAATGTTTGAATTGTTGGGTCTATGCTTTATTCAGTACTGCGTGAGCGAAAAAAAACGTACAGTGTGCCAGAAAGAGTACGGATAATTTATGCGTATGGTAAATGTGGTGAAGATGTTGAGCGAACAAGACAGTTTTTGCATCGGAAATTCCCTGACAGACGAATCTGTTTTGAAACTATAGCGCGAATTGTGCGACTTTGGAGATACTGGTTCGGTGCATGATCTACCACCAGTGCGACAACGTGATGTGACAAGCAGTGCTACGACTGCACGAGCCATCCAAGAAGTACACGATGAAGATCCGTGGCGAAGTGTATGTTCCATCAGCAAACAGACAGGTGTATCGTCTACATCAGTGTATCAGTGTATTGAAATCATGACGAATGCATCCATTCAAGATGATGACGCATGAAGAATTACAAGACGGAGATTGTAAAATAAGACTACATTTCTGTGAATTTATGCTGGAGATAACCGAGGAACGACCTAATTATACCAAATTAATCTTATTCACAGATGAAGCAACATTCAAAACCAACTGTCTGTTCAGGCCCGTATTTCTCAATCCTCGGCTTGATGGTCGTGTATATTTACAATTTTCACAACATACTTTGCAAGAATTGTTGGAAGATTGAATTAAATTAAAGAAAAATTAGAAATGTTGTACGGTAAAAATTCAGATCTTACTGTTGAATGTTTACAAAGATAATTCTTCAGTTTCAAATACGATAATAATGAAACGGTTATTTAAAATTGTATGATAATTCAACAATATGCTGAAGATTTAGCTACTGAAGGTGAAAATATTACAGAAAGTTGGATTATGACTAGAATTTTGGGAATGTTGCCACCCAAATTATATCATTTTCGTACTGCTTGGGATAATGTGAGTGGAGTTGAAAAAATATTTGAATAGATTGTTTGAACGTTTACGATTGGAAGAAGATAAATTAATAAAAAATGAACAGTCAAGATGAATTCTTAATTAATAATGCTCTTATCTCGAAGCAAGGTGAAAAAAATGGGAAATCATATTCAAAAGGAAATACGTCTGATAATTTGTCTATTGAATGTTTTAAATGTGATAAACAGGGGCATAATAAAAGATTTTGTAAAGGTAAACCATGTATCAAGTATTTGGAATATTGTAAAAATAATTAAGGTTGTAATACATGTAATCAAAAAGGTCATTTTTCAAAAGACTGCCCCAAAAGAGTTTCAAATGGAAGAACTTATCAGAAAAATGAAAAGATAGAAAAGAATGATAATAAAAATTCAAATTGTCGTGCATTCATAATTGCTAGTTTGTCAAATATAAATGTAAATCATATAGTCTCAAAACATGATTGCAAAGATTCATGGTATCAAGATTGTGCTGTCACACAGCATATTACTTTTCGTAAAGAGTGATTGATAAATTTTGTGGAGCTTGAAGAGCTTACAACGATCATGATAGGTGATGCTACTGAATTGAGAGGTGTCGCAATAGGAGCTGTAGAACTAGAAGCTTTTAATGGTAAAAAATGGTATAAAATTATTTTAAAAAACGTATTATTTGTACTAAAGATAAATTTAAATCTATTTTTTGTTACTCAAATTTTAGATAAGAATTATGTAGAAATTGCAAATGCAAATGCAAATTAAAAAATTTGATGAAAAAGAAGTTGTAGTTATAGCAAAACGATATAGAAATTTATTTAAAATGATGTTTTGTAGAGAAAAATTGGAAAAATGTTTGTTGACCGTTTCTGTTAAAGTTTTGCATGAGAGAGAGACTTGCTCATCAAAATATCAAATGTGTTAGAGATATTTTAGAGAAAAATAATATTAAATATATTGATGATTGGAATAATTATATTTGTTCAGGGTGTGTTTAGGAAAAACAACATTGTATTTTTCACTCGAAAAATTCAAAAGTTGCAGATAATATTCTAGATTTGATTCATATTGATTTATGTGGAATGAATATAAAATCTTTAGGAAGAGCTAAATATTTTCTTTTATTTAAAGACGATTTTTCACATTTTCGAACTGTTTATTTTTCAAAAACAAAGAATGAAGCTGTTTCTAAACTTGATAATTATATAAAGATAGTAGAAAATCAATTTGATAAGAAAATTAAATGTTCAAGAACAGGTAATGGTACTGAAATTAAAAACAATGATACAAAAAGAATTTTAGAAAAATTTGAAATTTTACATACAAAGTCTTGTGCATATACTCTTCAATAGAATGGACGAATTGAAAAAGAAATGCGTACGTCGAGTCTGCACGATCTGCTATACATGCCCGAAATTTGAATGAATATCTATGGGCTGAAGCTGTGAATTATGCAGATTTTACTCTAAATCAGACGGTAAAAAGTTCATTGAAAGATAAAAGTCCAGCAGAATTATGGTTTGGACGTCGAGTTGATATAAGAAAATTAAAAAGTTTTGGATGAGAATATTATGTTTTAATTCAAGATGATATACGAGCCAAGACTGAAAAGAAATCTAAAAAAAAAATATTTGTTGGTTATGATTTGGATTCACCCTGTTATAGAATTTATGTAGCTAATGATGTTATAAGCTCTGTGAATGTTATACTTGATGAAATGATTGGGATAGAAGATTATACTGAAATTGAAGTTACTTTACAAGAAAATTAAATTCAAATTTCAGGAGGAGAATTTGGAAATCATGAATTTGGAAATAATGAATTTGGAAATTTTGAAATATCTGATGATAAGCAATTGTCTAAAAATATAGATAATAATGAAAATCAGTCCACATATATGGATTTGCGTAATCGTCAATTCTTGAAACCGCCTGTAAAATATAAAGATTATTTAATGAGTAATACTTATGGTAAAAACAAAGTAAATTTTGCTATGATAGGAGAAGTTGAAGATATATCTGTGTCAGAAGCTATGAAAGATGACAACTGGCGTGAAGCCATGTCTGAAGAATTTAACTCTTTATGCAAAATGAAATCATGGAATTTAGTGAATGCTCCTGATTATAAAAAACCTTTAACATGTCGTTGGATCTTGCGTCAGAAACAAGATCGTCGATTCAAAGCCAGATTTGTTGCCAGAGGTTTTGAACAAAAAGAAGGAATTGATTATTTGCTCGACATGTGTCAATTCGATCAATTCTTAGTCTTGCAGCTCCAAATAAAATGAAGCTGATGACTTTTGATGTTAAAACGACATTTATATATAGAAATTTGAAAGAAAAAATATATATGAATCAACCTGCAGGTTTTAATGATAATACTGGTCGTGTCTGTAAATTGAATAATAGTATTTATGGACTAAAACAATCTCCGAAAAATTGGAATGATAAATTTTCAAAATTTTTGAAGTCTTTTTATTTTGATAATACTGATGATGATCCTTGTGTTTATTATAACAAAAATATAAGCATAATAATCGCATTATTTGTTGATGATAGACTTGTTGCTGGGAAAAGTAAAAATGATATGACTGAAATTTCGAATCAACTTAAACAAGAATTTGAAGTAACAGTTGATATTGCATCTAAAGATCATTTGTCTTATTTAAGTATGCAAATAATAAATGAATCGAATGGAATATTTGTAAATCAATTTAAATACACAGAGAAAATTTTACAAAAGTTTAAGTTTAACATGTTGAATATTGTATTTACACTAATGGAACGTGGAATGATAACAAATGAAGAAAATTTTGTAAATGACAAACCACCAGATAAATGTGAACCTTATCGTGCAGTAATAGGAAGTTCATTATATCTTGCTACAATATCTCGTCCTGATATTAGTTTTGTTGTAAATTATTTGAGTCGTTTCTGTAATAAACCGATGATAAGTCATTGGAACATGGTTAAACGTATATTTCAATATTTGATAGAAACAATTCATTTTGGAATTTATTTTAATGGTGATACTGAAATATTTGCTTATACAGGTTCTATTTATGAAGGTGACATTATAACAGGAAAACAACCAGTGGTATTATTATAATGAGAAGAGGTCCTATTGCTTGATATTCTAAAAAACAAAGACTTATTGCTACATCAACTGCTGAAGCTGAACATAGAGCTGCAGTTTCATCAATAGATGATGTATGTTGGATTAGACGTTTTGGTATTGAACTTAAATTTGTAGATTCGAATAGACCAACTATTTTATATATTGGTAATTGATTAGCTATAAGTATGCACAAAAATAATTTTGATGGAAAAATACCTGAAGGAAAGAAACACATTGATATTCCAAGAAAATCCATTCACCAACATATTGGCAAAACAGTTGAATTGAAACATATTAAAAGTTCTGAACAGTTGCAAAATGAAATAATTAGGGGGGAATGTTGAAAAGTAATTATGTTTATTTCTAGTAGGCATTGATATATACCAAGTGTCCCGAGTTAATCTTAAAAGCTGTAAAAAAGGCCTTTCTTGTCAAAATTATGGATTTTTTTTTTTCAAAATTAGAAATAGTATTTTTTTGTGCTGTTTTCAGACTTGAAAGTAATTGCGTACCTATTTTGGAAAGGAGTCAAATTGGCATCACTTTTTTAATTGAAGTCAAAAAAAAATTTATATAAAAAACAAATCAGGAGGATGTCACACGTACGTTGACAAAAAATCGTCAAATTTTTTTTTCAAAAATGGTCAAAAAAAATTAGAAAAAGTTGAATTGAACAGGTAAAATTGATTGCTAGAAACAAATAAGTTATCAAACATGGCCTAGCTAGCTCTAATGATACTTCAACTTAAATTTTATTGCGTATTTTTGCAAATTGATAGAAAAATTGCACAATCATGCATTTTTGATAATTTACATACAAAAATTACATGATTTTGATATTAGATAAAATAAAATTATCGAAATTCTTCAATTATTATTGAACAATTACTTTTTTTCGAAATTTTTGATTCAAACAATTCAAATCAATTGTTTTGTTCTTTGGGATTTCACGATTTAAAAAAAAACTGTTGTAAATACTATCATCAGCCCCATTCACTATCATAGTAAACTATGTAGAAAAACTACCTACTTTGAGAGCTGTAAAAACAAATAAAAAATACCATTTGTTTTGCTTACAGTAGTTTTCTAATCTCCAGATGTTTTTTTCTAATAACCGTGTTAAATTTTAGCGAGATTCAAATTCAATATTTCAATTTTTGAATTCCTAATTTATTAACCCCTAGCCGACAACTGATTTGAATGTATCATCATTATTATTATTATTTGATTATTATAAATATTAA
>JAZBGZ010001817.1:0-12880 GCA_037414795.1 Stenodera caucasica
TACCTGATAAGAGTGTAAATAACCATCGATAACATTAGCCAGACTTCAAGGAATTGATTAGAAAAAAAAACACTTGTTAATCACTGATGGATCAGAAGTTATGAATTTTTTACTGGACTCCTGCAACTCTCATTTTTTGCAAAAAATTTGACATATGTCAACAATCATGACAGATAAGTGTTGACAAATAAACGGTAATACTAATAACTCACAATCTTATGTAAAATCTTAATATAAACTCAAACTAAGATCCTTCTATTCAAAAAAATCAAGATGGCGTCGATTTTCGGTATTTTCGAGAGTGCCGCTATTTTGAAAATATTTTATTTAGACTTGCAACATATGATTATAGTTAACTACCAAATTTCATAATACTACGATTTCGAAAAATCAAAAAGTTTCCAACGAACGGACTACGTGAATCACCTGTATATGTTGAGTTTTTTGTTAATAGTGTTAATTTTACAAATCAATTCTCTATATTTAAAAGTAATTTTTTTTTCAAAATAAACACCTCTTCAAAACTATCTGTGTAGGGATTATGTTCAAAAGTGAGTTTTTGAGCGTAAGCGAAATTTCACTCCACAGTTTCGTCCTGTTCTTGTTTTTTGGTGGTATAGAATGAGATATCTTGTTGGGTGCAAAACCGGTCCCTTAGACGAAATGGTAACAGGGATCCTAGAAGTTGAGGTCAAAAAAAGTTAAAATAAGTTCTAATGAGTTTATTTCAAAACGAGAATATTAAGCTGAATCAAATTTGCCGCACTAAATCTAGGGAGATTTGATTCCGTCGAGTTCTCAATATAACCCCGTGAACTCATATTTTATCAAAATACAATGTCAATAAAACGAATTAAAAAAAAACATTGATCGAATTTCAGTCGAGTTTATAGCAATATTGAATCAATTTCAATCATTTTATACATAATAATAGTGCTACCAACGACTTGTATCAAGAAGAGTACATATCGTTTAATTGTCAATAAATCAACATAACCTCACAAAATAACGTGTTGATTATCTTCAAACAAACTAATTTAAAATGTTTAAAAACAGCTTATTACGATCGAATTAATCAAAATTGATTATAGAGAAGTTGGAATAATCCGAATTATATTATAAAAGTGTTGGTGATTTGTTTGATGGAGCCAAAATTTTTTCCCAAATCACCGATAATGGTGGCAGATTCCAATCGATTTCATTCGGTTATTTGTATTTTATCAGAAATGGTTTTCTGTACGAATATAAAACTGATCAAGATTCTATTGGCAATAATTCCAATAGATTTCGATGATAATTCCCTCAATTAAGTGCTACATTTATATTCTGACAAAACAGAAAAAATTCATATACATTCGTAGTGACTCTAATCGATGTTATTCACTAAACGAAATCGATTTTAGTCACGATATAATTACAGCTAATTGGAGTTCACTCGACGATATCATCGTTACTTGTACGATCAAATGAATTCCATAAAAATGATTATCAATTAAATAGTCATGTGGATGATGCAATACCCGAATCTGTATATGTGGGTTGGAACTCGGAAAATACACAATTTCGTGGTAGTAAAGTAAAAAAATTATAATTTGAAACTGATTATTGGATGAATAACCGAAAATCTTAAAGACAATCAACGTCGGATTACCGTACAGATTTTATTAGAATACAATCGGTAATGTCATGGCGCCCATTGGAAATATAATATGACAATTGCCGATATAGGTCTAGATTATAGTTGGAATCGAATTCAATTGCGATCCTGTAATGATTCAATTAATCAACTATTTATGAGAATTAATTATAATAAATTTTTAGGCCGATGATGTCATCGAGATAAAATGAAGTCCGTGCCCTTGAATTCCATCGATTTTAACCGCAGATCCAAAAAATCAACGATTTACAAGTAATAAATAAATAAATGAATTTGTTCAAATAATTGAAGCAATTCTTCAATCGAATAATAATTTATTAAATTGTAAATCAATCAATTCTGAAATATAAGAGTTCAAATTCAATAGCGTTTTTATGATTTGTAAAAAAAAGACCTGAAAGCAGCAACTTTATGTGAATGGTAATGATAAGAATTGTATGGAATTATGTTTTTGCAAGTGGTGGGGTTTCTGTAGATACTATATTCAAGTTTGTTGTTATTAATGTGGCCAATTGTGAGGTTGAGAAAATTGATTTGTTGGTTTTTAGGGCTAAAGTGAATTTTATATTGTTGTTTATGCTATTTAAGTAATCTTTTAGGCTCTGTAATTCATCCAAATTATCATTATTGTATATTACTAGGATATCATCCACATATCTTATCCATGATATGATCTCATTGTGGTATGGGTTTTTATTATTCATTATTTCATGTGTTACGATATGATCTAAATAAAAATCTGCCATCAAGCTGGATGTAGGCATTCCCATTGGGAGGCCATCGTCTATTTCTTCAAATTTATTGTAACATTCGCAGAAGTTACATAAAATTAATAGTTTGGTTATGTTGATAATATCATTCTTCTTAGTATTATTTATTTTTGGTGCTAAAAATTCAGATAAATATTCAATCAAATCATTAGTGAGTATACTAGCATATAAATTTGTTATATCAAAATAAAAACAAATGGAGATTCTTGAAATAATTTTCGTTTACAGTATCGAGAATGTTAGTCAGTTCCAATGAATTTTTGATAGCTAATTTTTGATCAAATAAGTTACTCATTTTTTTACAAGAGAGACTAGAAAAAATTATGTTATATGTTGATATATCTTCTTCTCTATTCGACTATCAATTTGATTGATGATTCCATTTATTTGTATAATTATTCCTCGAGCTCTCTCAGTTTTTTTTTTCTGATATATCCCCCTTACGGCTATCTGGACCTTATCTTAGAATTAATATGTTTTGAAATCTTTTAATTTCTTATATAATAATTCTAATTTAATTTTATCCATTAACTCACTATCATTATTCAAACAATAAAAATATCTGCTTGATAAGCATGACAATATATTTTTGAATTACCTCAAAACAAAAGACGTCGTAAAAATGCAAAATAAATATTGGTTAATAAAATTGTTGAAATTTTGCAATAATTGATTTTGAATTTTTTTTTGTTCGGGCAATTTGGTGTATCGATCTTGAAATTCTCGCCAACCTTGTCAATAACACTTATATAGATCACGAAAATTTGAAGATGATCGGAATTTCTCTTCAAACTTTCGCTCTTGAATTTCGGAGATGAATCAGTAGAAAAATAATGATATTGACTTGAGTCGATTTGAAATTTGTTCAAAGTAAAAGTGAAGTTTTTACTCAATAATTGTTTTGATTGTCATTTAAGTTGAAAATGATCTTATTCGCTACATCAATTCTGATTCCATTCATCTTCAGTTGTGCTATTGAATTTTCACAAAATTTTCAATTTTTATAGAAACTTGAAATTGATGCCACAATTGAAATTGGTCATTTCCATAAAATAGGATATTGATTTAATATGTTGTATGAAAAATCATTTTTTCGACTACTGATAAACACTCACAATATTGAGAGAATAAAGAAAATTAATTTTGATCTGACAGTCATTTCCCAGATAAGCTTCAAAGAACTTCTTTGAGGCTCTTATAAGTTGTTTTGAATTTTCTCGCAAAATAAAACTGTTGTAACTGGAACAGATATATGTAGCTTTTCAGTTGATCTAGTCTTGGATCTATTGAGAAAATCGGTCTCATAATAAAAAGCTGACAATCGACCAAAATTTTCTTTGTTTGAGAATGAATATTTTTTTCGAGCTCTCAGAAATCATTTCATCCACTGACAAACGTTTGTTTAATTTAAAACTTTCCAATTGTGATAAAATTCTGTGCGATTTCTTGTTTCAGTTATCAGTCAATTTGAATTGTTCTTTTTTTAGTTGATGTAAAAATTGAAGATGTTGTTTTCTGACCAACTAAGTATAGTCAACTCACTCATTCATGAATATCTATCGATTGAATTTATAGTAATTGAAAGCCCCAATTGCGTAATTAATTTTTCTCTTGAGAATAAAACGATTTATGTGATATGGATTTATTTATACAATAGTACTGAGACACGAATTTCGGAACTTAAAGAGTATAGTTTATGTATGAAATCAAATTTTTAGTAGAATTGAAGAAATCAAAGATGCGATGAACTAGAAAGACCACAATAAAAACAAAAATTTAACAAAATATGAGAGGTTTTTGATTTATTATATTGTGATCGACTTTAAGCGATTGATTTTAGTCTATTATATAAACAATGCAATTGAATTCATCGATTTGATGGAAATTGGTAAAACCGTAGCTCATGGAAAAATTGACATATGACCGATTACAGCTCCACTTCTTAAAATAATTTCTAAACTTTGATCATATATTTGATAGCATCAAAAAATTTCATGATAATCCGTTCCGAGATTTTACATTTATTGCACGGGACTAGTTCATGTATTATAAATTATAATTATAAAACCAAATTTTTTACCCTAAAATCGAAGAATTTTACTTCTATAATACAATTGTCTCTTAAATTTTTCCACATAGGTTCAATGTTTGTACTAGACTTGAGAATCTATGGACGCTGAAGTCATGTTATTTTCCTTTAAATAAACAACGTTCAAATAACATTATCAATGACACAACAATGAAGTTATCGGATGTCCCACCAAGTTACATACACAGTTATTAGATGGAGTTTGTAGTTGATTGTATGTATTAATTGACATGTTGAATGTTGAATTCCAATATAAACAATTAGTTCGTTCAACATAAAACATTCTTACTCAAAAATATCCGCGTTCAATTCATTCCCAAGTGAGTCGATATCAAGTTGTGTCTAATGGGACAACTGATATTCATCATTTTACTTGCATGTAAATGAATTTACTTGTTCATCTATACATAGGCGTTCTTCCAATACTCAATAAATACATACAGATTATTGACCTTGTCAACAGCTGATGTTTTATATAAATTTAATTTGAAAACTTTGTAACGAAGGATATAATGTTCAAATATTTTTCAATCAAGACATTCTCAGTCGGTATCATTTTGCTGCATATCATCACATTTTACGAATTCTCTTTTAATTGGTCACATTTCCGGTAAAGAGGGAGTTTATAATTCATACGTGAATTCATAGTTATTTAGCAAAAACCTCTAAATATCGATATATGTATAGTTCGTTCTAGTTAAAGTTCAAATTTCTTATGACTCGACTAAGCCTTCAAAATTCGAGTTGGTGAACACTAAGTCCGAAGAATTTGAATCGAGCATTCACTTTATACATGTTATCGTTCAATTTCAAATACATAATTATTCCACCATAGAATATGAATTTGGTATATTACTTTCAACGAATCAGCACAAAGTGAAAGAATTGTTATTGGCTCACAATATTACCTAAAACCAATAAGAATTCATTTATTTCGCGAGATTAGGGAGTTTAATAAGACAGCTCTTCTTCTATGATAAAACACTTCAGAGAAAAATCTCTGTTAGGTAAAGCAAGAAAAAATGCAAATGAATCAAGCAATTAAGTGAAGAATCCATCACCCACAAAAATGTTGTTTTGCGAGATGCTCACTCATTTCATTATTTTAAGCCTGTTTATTTTATAAAAATGTCACAATAAAACCAAAGATAACAAAGATAAAAGGAGAAATTTCAAATTCTTTATTGTTTGTTTCATGTTTTGTAGAGCGGCTAAAATTTTTTGTGAAACAATATTTATTATTACCATTCTTCCTTATTATAAATTATAAGATAATTTTATATTATATTATAATATTATAAATTATAAGTTTTAATTCATAATAAATCAGATTGTGTACACAAGTCAAATTCTGATATAAATGATTATAAAATTAGGCAACTCTAGTTATTATTATTGTTATTCCAATTTATCTCTGATCTACAAGAAACTTTCGTAGGTGATACTACCTAAATCAGATTGTGTACACAAGTCAAATTTTAATAAAATTGACTATAAAATGAGGCTATTATAGTTATTATTATTGTTTTTTCAAATTCCCTATAATCTACAAGAAACTTTCGAGGGTTATTTTACCTGAATCAGATTGTGTACACAAGTCAAGTACTATAAAAATGATTATAAAATTCGGACATTCTAATTATTGTTATTGTTCCTTTGAATTCCCTCTTATCTACAAAAAACATTCGAGGATAATGCTACCTGAATCAGATTGTGTACACAAGTTAAATGGTGATAAAAATGATTATAAAATAAGGAAATTCTAATTATTATTATTTTTTCTCCAAATTCCCTAAACTGAATCTGGATCACTTTGTCTCTCTTCGCAATGTAAAGTGATAGAAAGAGTCGAACAAAAAGAGAGAGATAAATAGAACAGCCATGTAAACAAACCCAAACACAATACATAGTTTCCATATCGCTCACTTATTCATCATCTGTTTTTTTCTAATTTTTATTATAATTCAACGAAAATGAATGAGAATTTGAATTTTTTGATTTTGAAATATTTAAGACTTTAGAACTTGTACACTTATAATGATTAATAAACGATGACATAGCCTGACTAAAAATAATTCAGAAAATTTGTTTATACTGTCCTGAAGCCTTTGAATGTCTTAACAATTTAATATCTGACAATAAGTGAATTACAATTCGAACCGTTTTTATTGCCAAAGTCCAAGAACAAACTGGATTTTTTCGATAGAAATCTGGCTAGAGAAGCAATTTCTGACAAAATATTGAGAGAACTGTATATCTATTTCTAAGTACAAATTGTCTTCGAGAACGATACCAAATAATATCATAAATACATATCAGTAATTGGAAATAAACATTTCTATTTGATTTTTTCAAGAAAATACAAAATTTCTTATCGAATTTTGAAGATACACTCTCTTGTGAACAATTTTCGAACTTGAAAACATCTTTCCTGGTTTCACTTTATACAATAAATAGGTATTTACCCTGGAATCTGTAGAACAAATAGTTTCGAGATACAGCCTCAGTGCGACACTCGGTATATGTATAGTTGAAAATTCAAAATGATCTCAATTCTCAATTCTCAAAATAAAAGTTGCCTTTTTTGGTATTTAATTGATTCTCATCAACCAGAATTGACTATAAATAATTCGATTGAAATAAATAAAACTTCACCACTTAATTTTTATTCTGTCGTTCGACAATAACGAATCAAGTTCGTCAAGAATAAGCAAGAATTTCAATTTTTCAATCTTAATTAGTGAATCAATTTAATATAAAACAAGATAATATTTCGATTGGAATGATTATAAAATAAATATGCCAAAAATAAATAAACATTTGACTTAAAGCAATCCTGATAATGGGTTCTCCTTTATTGATTGTATTATGTGGTGTTTGTTATACCGGAAACATGGAAATATTTTCCCAGAAATTCTTTAGCTCAAACTTATTTCATTTTGTTATTTCTAGAATTTTTGGACAAAAACGTGATAAATGGTACTCAAAGCATCAGATCTCAATCGTCATCGTCAATTATTAAAGTCTAAACAATTTTCCACTTGAAATCTTATCTCAAGCGTTAATGTCGTCAGCGTCTGAGCGTCAGTGATGTCATCACTGGTATCAATCACACTGATGGTTTACAAAGTATTGAAAATCAACAATATTCATTATCTTATTCATGATTTTCGGCAAATTGGGAAAATTGACATCAATACATCAGTGTGTTCCTCGAATGAATGAAAATTCCCTGTCTCAAAATCACTCGGGCGAATTATAATTTTTATATTTTTCAGCTCTTTGGAATTATCACAAACAAGAAAAGAATTACAAATTGGAGAAAACTGGAAATCTCATACATAATTTTTTTTTTAACATAAACATCTCAAGATTATTTTTTAGGGAGATCAATAAAAATTTTTGAATTGTTAACGAGCCTACCACGAATGTACTTTATTATTAATGTTTATTGTTGAAAAATGATATAATACATGATAATACATCAATTTATCCATCTCTTTGATTATTCATTTTATCTTAGAATTTTTACGAGTGAAAAACAATCAAATCTGAGCTCTGTACGAACATTCTAAAGCAAATTTTTGTTCATTCAAGTGACACGCAAAACAGTTATCACTTATCCCAATTTTTTCAAATAACTGATTCTAACAAGTCAATCAATCCTTAGGTGTTATAGACAGGGCCGGTCTAAGATAATTGGCGCCCTTGTGATATTAACAATAATGCGCCCCTCTTTCTAAGAATATACACGGAGTGACCGGTAAAGGTTCACAACAGTTCAAAAACTAGAAAAAAGTAAAGAAACAAAATTGCGAAATTATGGTCTAATTACACTTCAGCTGAAACGAATTAAACAAGGGCAATTAGAGATTGAAAGAAAAATTAAATAAAAACTTAAAGGCTGATATTGCAGATCATTTCAGATATAATGAGACGAAGACTGAAAACCAATCGAAGAATATTTGGCAAAAAAAATTTATCAGCCTATTTTCAATATTCGCTCCATAAAGCGTAAGAGAAAGAGAAAGAGAGAGATAGAGAGAGTGAGAGAGAGAGAGGTGAAAGAGATAAAAAGAAGAACAGAGGGTAACGACCCTGTTGCTAAGATGTCTAGCACCTGCTTTTCTTCAATTTATAAGACATCTGTACATACATACAATAAAATTAGAATCCAAAATTATTCTTTCTTGTTAAAATAATAAGTGGTCCTACGAAAGAAAGGGACGATTTCTAGTATGGAATCAATTATCACAAATTGATATCATTTTGTTTATATGATCATTGAATATTGACATGCTACTGTTCAATTTATTAACAAATAATTATTAAGCTTTGACAAAAAATTAATTGGTTGAATTGGTTCATTCAGTTATTGATTCTGAAAAACTATAATTGACAATTGCCGTATGTCAGTTTAAATTGAATTGTTCCATTCATTTCCCAAATAATCAAAATTCGAATTATCATATAAAAAATTAGAATCATTTGACAGTTGAAATGTCAAATGTCGAATTGAATTTCGAAATGACAATTTTTTTCAATTTCGCAATCTAATTATATTGTTCTGTCATAGGTTTTTTTTAATTTCTAGGAATATGTATTCTATTAAAAATTGGTCAATCAATAATAATCGATGAGATTTTCCAATGCAACTGAAAAAAAATTGAAATGATACCTAAGTTGATAATAGTAATAGTAAATAGTATTGTGGAGAATTTCTTTGCTTGTTATTCCCATTGTCAGTTTCCTGCTCTTTATTCTACTCACTCAGGTTATTCGATTAAATGTGAAAGACGAATTATGTTGAATTTAATGTGAATCTCGATCCTGATGTCAATATCAATCGTGTTTTCGTTCTGTGTTTCGGCCACTGCATTTTCATTAAATCGAAAGAAGATTCATTAACAAGGAATTATTTGGCAAATAAAGTGACTATCAAATAGCTACGAATACGTCCTTGATTTTTTTAAATCTACTGGATCATAATTTAAAATATTGGGAAGATGATAATGGATAATGAATAAAAAGTATTGATGATCAATAGCAATCATTATCCTCTTCATGATTTTCGGCAAATTGGGAAAACTGACATCAAATTATCAGATGAATGGAAATTCATTGCCTCAAAAACACTCAGGCGAAATACGATTATCTATAATTCCTCTATTTTATCTTCGATAATTTTCCATAAACAAAAAAAAAATTGCCAATTGGAGAGATCTAGAAATTTTATGTTTTTTTTTTCTAACATAAACAACTCGAGATTATGATGAACTTTGTAGGTAGATCAATAAACAAAGTACATTCGTTGGCAGCAATTACAGGCTTACAATGATTTGCTTCCATAACAAATGTGAATTTTATTCAGGCGTTCTTTCAACTTGATGACGCGGAATGTACTTTATCATTGATGTTTATAATTGAAATACAAGAGCCTTTTCAATTATCCATTTTCTCTTCGAATTGTTACGAGTGAAGAACAATCAAAGCTCAGACTTTAATGGAAACATTCTAAAAAAAAATTGTCGTTCAAAAGTATTCAAAACAGTTGTCAATTATTATCCCGATTATTCCAAATACTACTACTAATAACAATAAGTAACCGCCAAAATTTCACAACAGCTCCAGAACTGGAGAAAAGTTAAAAAGCAAAATTGCAAAATTATAGACCAATTATAATTAATTACACTTTAGCTACAACGAATTGTACGAGAAAAACTAGGGATCAAAAAAAATCAAATAGAAATTTACAGCTGAATCAACTGATTTTGCAGATACATATGTATAATGAGTCAAATATTGAATACCAGTTAAAGAAAATTTTGGAAAAAAAATTCTAATTTAAATTAATTACCTCATTTTCAATATTTGCTTTAGAAAGGAGTGAATATAGTAAGAGAAAGAGAGAGAGAGAGAGGGGGGGATTGAGAGAGGAAACGGTTTTGGGAAGAGAGTAGAAATAGAGAGATAAATAGAATAACCTGGTGAGGACCCAAATACAATGTTGTTACTGAGATATCTAATTAAAGAAAACCACAGTTTTCTTCGATTTTTATAATAAAATGAGATTCCAAAATTATTATTATTTGTTAAAATAATTGGTGGTCCTACGAAAGAAAGAGACGATTCTGAATATGAAATCAATCATCACAAATTGGGATCATTTTGTTTATACAACCATTAAATATTGACTTGCTCAGTAATCAATTTATTAACAAATAATTATCAGACTTTGACTAAAACATAATTGGCTCATTCAATTATTAATTTGAAAAAATTATAATTGACAATTGTCAATATAAACTGAAATGTTCGATTCATGTCAAAAATAATAAAAATTCGAATTATCAGATAGAAAATGGGAATAATTTGACAGTTCAAATGCCAAATGTCAAATTGAATTTCAAATTATTTATTGTTTGTTTCATGTTATTATTTTATTATTACTTATCTATGGTTTTGTAGAGCGGCTAAAATTTTTTGTGAAACAATATTTATTATTACCATTCTTCCTTATTATAAATTATAAGATAATTTTATATTATATTATAATATTATAAATTATAAGTTTCAATTCATAATAAGGGGAGAGGCAAGGAGGGTAGAATTGCGGTGGACAAACTGTTTCAATCAGCCTTAAATTCTCTCCAGCTACAATGGAAAATCTTATTGATTATTATTGATCAATCAATTTTTAACACACTACTTCTAGAAATTATTAAATCTATCATTGAACAATAACTAAAATGTGAAATTGTGAAAATTCAAGGTCATTTTGAAATTCAATTTGACATGTGGCATTTGAACTGTCAAATTATTCTCATTTACTATCTGATAAATTATCAGATAGTAAAAAGTAAAATTATCAGTGATAATTCAAATTTTTATTATTTTTGACATGCATCGAACATTTCAGTTTATATTGACAATTGTCAATTATAATTTTTTTAAATTAATAATTGAATGAGACAATTATGTTTTAGTCAAAGTCTGATAATTATTTGTTAATAAATTGATTACTGAGCAAGTCAATATTTAATGGTTGTATAAACAAAATGATCCCAATTTGTGATGATTGATTTCATATTCAGAATCGTCTCTTTCTTTCGTAGGACCACCAATTATTTTAAAAAATAATAATAATTTTGGAATCTTATTTTATTATGAAAATTTAAGAAAACTGTGGTTTTCTTTAATTAGATATCTCAGTAGCAACATTGTATTTGGGTTCTTACCTGGTTGTTCTATTTATCTCTCTCTATTTCTACTCTCTTTCCAAAACCGTTTCCTCTCTCAATCCCCCTCTCACTCTCACTCTTTCTCTTACTATATTCACTCCTTTCTAAAGCAAATATTGAAAATGAGGTAATTAATTTAAATTAGAATTTTTTTCCAAAATTTTCTTTAACTGGTATTCAATATTTGACTCATTATACATATGTATCTGCAAAATCAGCTGATTCAGCTGTAAATTTTTATTTGATCTTTTTCTAATCTCTAGTTTTCCTCGTACAATTTGTTCTAGCTGAATTGTAATTAATTATAATTGGTCTATAATTTTGGAATTTTGCTTTTTAACTTTTTTCTAGTTCTGGAGCTGTTGAGAAATTTTGGCGGTTACTCCATGTATTTTCTTAGAAAGAAGGGCGTATTATTGTTATTAGTAGTAGTATTTGGAATAATCGGGATAATAATTGACAACTGTTTTGAATACTTTTAAACAACAATTTTTTTTAGAATGTTTCCATCAAAGTCTCAGCTTTGATTGTTTTTCACTCGTAACAATTCGAAAAGAAAATGGATAATTGAAAAGGCTCTTGTATTTCAATTATAAACATCAATGATAAAGTACATTCCGCGTCATCAAGTTGAAAGAACGCCTGAATAAAATTCACATTTGTTATGGAAGCAAATCATTGTAAACCTGTAATTGCTGCCAACGAATGTACTTTGTTTATTGATCTACCTACAAAGTTCATCATAATCTCGAGTTGTTTATATTAGAAAAAAAAAACATAAAATTTCTAGATCTCTCCAATTGGCAATTTTTTTTTTGTTTATGGAAAATTATCGAAGATAAAATAGAGGAATTTTAGATAATCGTTCTCTTTCTTTTTCTCTTTCTCTTTCTCTTTCTCTTCCTCTTACGCTTTATGAAGCGAATATTAAAATTGACTGATAATTTTTTTTTCCCAAATATTCTTCGATTGGTTTTCAGTCTTCGTCTCATTATATCTGAAATGATCTGCAATATCAGCCTTTAAGTTTTTGTTTAATTTTTCTTTCAATCTCCAGTTGCCCTTGTTCAATTCGTTTCAGCTGAAGTGTAATTAGACCATAATTTCGCAATTATGCTTCTTT
>JAZBGZ010001820.1:296-10509 GCA_037414795.1 Stenodera caucasica
CATTGTTACACTTCAATTAACACAAAGATCACAATCACTTATTATTTTATTGACACATAATTACGATAAAAGTACACAATTGGGTGTGTGTTTTTTTTTTTTTTTAATTAATTAATTACGGGGGACAAAAAAATTAAATTTCGTTTTAGTTCTATAATTTGATTAGATAGAGATCGAAATTATTATTAAACGTGTACAGTTTTACCGACGGTATATTTATTGTGATGCATCCAAAACTGACTGCGTCTTGTTGAATTGTCAGGGATGCTGTATATGCCACGCCTATAAAAAGGTGGAGCACCGAAATTTTGTTAACGCCTACATTGATGCGCCAACATATCATTTCAAGTTCCAATCGAGCGAAACAATTGTCAACTAACTCACTCTAACACACACATACACTTATATTATAGTATATTGGTATTTATTATTTTATTATGCTCCACCCGCTATTACTACCACCACTATGAAACTTAACCAACTAGCATATATCCAATATGAATCTAGTCGTCATTTATTTTATATCGAATAGAATTTGATTTCTTGCAATTGTTATTTGGCGTCAATTGTGATGCGAATAATTCGCAATATTTCCAATAGAACATAGAAAATTTCCAACAATAATAATAATAGTGATAATCGACGAAATAGATGGAGAAATCGATAAAGTTGGTGTTTTGTTTCGATTCTTTTTTTTTCGTTTGTTTTTCGGTAAAAATGCCTTGAAAATCTCTCTGTTTTGACATGATTGTCCCACCCATATTGTAGCCGAATGAAATTTGTGGCTCGTGCGCAATTTTGCCAGGCGATAATCCAGGATCAAAGCCGAAAGACCCATAGAAAATATAACACCAACACTAACCAACCAACAACCCCCCTTTTCTATATGAAATTCGAAACGTTTCCCTTTGTATTTAATACCGATCGTGTCTAAGACATTGTTACTTTAATATTGAACTAATTTATATTCGACAAAAAAAAAAAAAAAACAAAACACATCAAGATACCTATCGATTTAGGAATAAAATAAAGTGAGTTTTTCCATTGTTTTCTTATTTTTTGTAACCCAATTATTGTCAAAAAATCTAGAAATTATCTACTTACTTGTCAAAATTCCGATGAATTCTTGAGAAATGTTTCAGAAAATAATGGAAATTCATCTTATTTTTCTGAGATTATCCATATGGAAGATTAAACTTCGACATACACGGTGACCGAATTGCAAAATTCCATTTCTACATAAATGAGAGTCTCACTTAACACGATTCCAATTCAAAACACGGTTTAAGCCGTGAAAATAAATGCAAAAAAAAAGGAATTTTAATCTACACGCTCTCCGATTTTTGTGAGTTTAAGTTAGTTTTTCTATTGTTTTTTTTTTTAATGTAACCCAATTACTGGCAAAAAGTCTACTCACTTGTCAAAATTCCGATGAATTTTTGGGAAATAATGGAAACTCGCCTCATTTTTCTCAGATTATCCTTATAGGAGCTCAAACTTCGACATACACGGTAACCGAATTACAGAATACCATTATCTCTATAATATAGATAAGAATCTCACTTAACACGATTCCAATTCAAAACACAAATAAATAATTATAAATTTCAATCTGCACGCTTCCCATTTACACGGTGGTACCTTTGTGGGACTAGTAAACCGTGTACATCGAAGTAGAAGCCGTTTAGAAGCCTTCATTTCGTTATATTTTGTTTTGTTTCTTCTATAAAGAAAATTTGCGCTTTTCTTCTAATTTTTCGACCTCAATTTCGAAATATCCGCCAACATTAGTGGACAAAATTTTGTTTTCGTGACTAAAATTTGAATTTTTTTCCATTAAAATCGTACTTTTTATGAGAAATTATTTACTTACTTGTCGAAATTTTCATCAAATCATGCAAAATGTTTCAGTAAAATAATAAAAATTCGCCCTAATTGAGATATTTTTGTTGGTTTTTCTATGTGAAAATTCAAATTTCGACTTACACGGTGACCGAATTGTAGAATTTCGTTTTACACGGCACGATTCCAATTCAAAAACGATAATAAATAGAAAATTATAGATTTTGATCCGTAAAATTTCCATTCAGACAATACTTTTGTAGAAACAGTCAACCGTGTACATCGAGGTATAGATATATTTATCCGTTTATCTAGATGCCGTGACTCGGTGATCTTTTGTTTTGTCATAGGGATCTCATAAAAGTAACTTTTCGACCTCAATTCGCCAATATTGGACTAATTTTTCCAACACTCGTATAAAGCGACCACTAGAAAAATCTTGAGTTCTAGATCGAAAAAAGTCGATTTTTTTTTTGAAATTTCAGTAAATTAATGAGAATTTGGGTGATTTTCTCTTCAAAAATTTGACAAACATCAAGATATTTCAACTGAATTAGTGATTTCCTCCCCAATAAATTATGGAAATTTGCTTATTTTTCCACCTGGTGTTCGTTAAGTTTCTGTAATTTTCGACTTAATTTGACAATTTGCTTCAATAAACTATATAGAGTTTGTGTTTCTCTATAAATTGTAGAATTTTAGAGGTGTGATATTATAAATCGGTAACATGATGAGGGCGGTTTCACATGGCGCCAGCGGCTCTACTGCTACTGTAACAAAACCATATAGATTCATAAAATTCGGTCGTATTAAATTACTAAAAGTCTTCGCCGATGTGATGGACCATTTGTAAAGATTGTACAGCCTTGAACTGTATATACACAAACAAACAGAGAATTGCTCGTTTTTGATTATTTCAAATCGAAACGAACAAGTTCGTAACTGTTCGAATTAAACTCTTGAAAACCTTCTATATTCGTTATCAGACGTGCCACGTCATTTGAATTTGTCGATATCCGCCTATTAGTTTTTAAAATTATTTTTGTTTTTTTTTTGTTTGTTTGTCTGTTTATATAGTTTGTTCATCTTTGTGGACGACATCGTTTGTCGCAGGCATCCTGATAATTGGCCAAGTCGAAGACTTGTCGTCACGACACAAAACAACACGAAAAAAAAACAGGACGATTTCTTAACCTAAAAAAAAACAAAACAAAACACAACTTCACTCAAATATCCGTGCATCTATCTTGTCAATTACATGCAATTAGTTCCTGTGCGTGTCCTGTTCAGTTGGATACGACACAGTTGGACCTCGGCTTCTTGATTCTTTCTCTTTTATAAAATAGAAAAGATACTTGTACACAAGCTTATTGTGCCTACTTCGATGACAGACGAACTCTCCTAGGAAATTACATTTTATTTTGAAATCAATGCACGATATCTATTCAGTCACGTGATCAACGTCTCTAGAGACCAATCATTTTTTTTTTTATATTTTTTTTCTGTCTTAAAGGCCGAGCCCTATTATACGATAATACTCATTATACCTACTTATTAGAAATTAATTATGGGAGAATTCATTTGAATCAATAATTATAGTTGAAAAATATTACTAATTCAAGGATTTCTTTTATTGAATCAAAACAATCGCACTTAGTCGTGTCAATAATCGGACCTTTAGACTACCCCAAATTTCGAGCCCTATTATTAAATTGGAAGCCGCTATAACCGAAACTACCCTCTAATTATACTGATAATCAAGACTAGGATTTTTATACTATTTGTTCAAAACACTTCCACTATTATACAGGGTGATTTAATTTTGAGGGTCACCATGAGAATCTCAGCTATCTTGGCAAATTTCGTAATTTTTTTGCTCTTTAAACTAAAAAATCGAATTTTTAACCTTTTTCCAATTATTGTAACCTTTAATTCTTCATCTCATGTTGCCAATAATCGATTCGTTTTTGTTTAATTGATAACAACTTCTCGATTTCTTATAGCCGCCATTTTAGATTTTCATTTGATTCGATACTTTTTTTTTTCTCACACTTGATAGTTTAAGTTACCTTTAAAATGGTGGTAACCATGGCAACATTCGAAGCAACAATCACTTTTTTTGATTAATAATTACGTCACAAAACAAAAATCAATTGTATAATGGATTGTTTGACAAACGTTTCCATGGTTACCATCAGATTAAAGGTAACTTAAATGATATTGAGTATCTTATTTTCGATATATTTTGTACTTAACTTTCACAAAATATCATGTGTGACATATTGTTGAATTGAGAAAAACAAATTCTATTTGATAAAGTGAAAATTCAAAATGGCGCCTATAAGAAATAAAAAAGTTGATATCGATTAAACAAAAACGAATCGATATATCCGAAAACTAATCCGATTTTTCAATTGTTCAAAGTTGTTTCAATATTATTGACGAACATTTAGTAACTTTGCCAAATTTAAACCATATGACTTAAGATAAGTGCCCTCGATTTTAAATCACTCTGTATATACCAAGATTTTTTCCCCAATATAAGTTTAGTTATTTTTAATATGGGGAACTCCCCCATTTCTATACCTGGCAGGTATATAGATTTAATATTCATAAAGTGAACAGATAGAATGATTTAAAATACAAACATAATTCATATTCGAGTCCAATTTTCAATGGCAAATAAACGAAATTTATGGCACAGTGAAAACGATTATGTATGCATTAAAATTATAATTCGTTCATAATATTTGTTTAGTTTGTTATTTATTAATAATGTATAGATTGCTATTTGGAAAGTAATCAACTAGGAGCGCCTTTTTTGTCGTCTATAACTCTATACTATATACAATATTGGATGGACCTAACGTTAAAATAATAATAATAATAATAATAATTAATAATAATAATAATAAACACGAAATAAATGTGTGGGATCTAGGGCGGTGTTCTTAAGGTTGTTTTTACCACGTCGAACCGATTATGAATTTTATAGTCTCTCTTATAACAACAAACAACAAACAACAACAAGAATAACAACGAGTCGAAGTGAAACTGAAATGTGATTTTATGAGCTTTCGGCACGCCCCGTACATAAATTGAAAAATTGGATTAGGTCGACGGTTTCAGTCGTCTAAACATTAAAAAAAAAATATATATAAATATTTAAAAAACAAACAATAAATAAATTTCCACTTCATTATTATTATTCGATTTTCTCAAATAAATAACCCACATAATTTTTCGAAATTTACATATTACTTTGTAATTATAATTATATGTCCAATTATTCTTAGTGTTGATCCCCCAATACCCGTATCATCCCTTATCGAATTAAAAATTGTTGATAGAGGAGACAGTTTTTTTTTTTTTTTTATGAAGCAAAGAAAAAAAAATTGTGCTTCAATGAAGAAGAGGATGACCGGCGGCCTGATCCTTTGTCGGACCAGAACCGCATTCCTGTTGAAGAATACAACTTGGTCCCCATTCGCCCGATTAAGGATCAATAAGGAATACTTTATCTGTGTCAACTCATTAGGACCATCGCACACTAGTGACTAATTGCAACTAATTTCCGACATATCGCTGAACAGCCTCCGTTTCAGTTGTACCAACCTAATAAATAATTAAACAAAACGACATTAATATATATAGATATATAATAATAATAATATAATAAATTCATCAAATAACAGAGATAGATAACAAAATGATAGAAATTTAATTGAAAAACAAAAAAAAAAACTTAATTATGCATAAGCTGATAATTACAGACTGGTAGGATGATTCTGGAGTGATCAGTAATTAACTTAAGTGATGACGTACATCTGTACGTTGGTCAATTAAAATTTTCGAAAAAATTAAAGAAAAAATTAAATTGCATTGACGACATTAACGACTTGCTCGCTATACAGAATGTCCGCTGTACGACACTCCAAATATCTCGAATATTAATAAAATGGCAATAACTTAAACTCTATTTGAGTATCTCACTGAACTAGAAGTACTAGAAATTTTTCGAATTTATCTATCAATTATAGGCTAATAATTCGTGATTAGACAAAAAAATCACGTGTTTTTTTTTTAATTTTTTTTGCCAATTTGTTTCGATTTTATAGGGAAAAAATCAATCAAATGTTTTACATTAGAAACTAATCAGAGTAGGCCTTGGTTAATATATTTGACTAATTTACATCATCTACTACTTGATTTTTTTATGATGAGATTCTTGTTTCTATAGCAACCGTTAAATATGCCACGTCAAATTTTCTAACTATCATTGTTTTATTGTTTTAAAATTTGAATAAACGTCAATTTCTACCAATTAATACATAATAGTTACCATAGTAACGTAATTTTAATAAAATTACGTATATTTTCGTCTTTTTTTTTTGACAGTTTGTCTCGAATTTGTGCAGAAAAATTAATGTAAGTTTTGTATTGAAGATGAATTAGAGTAGGTCTTGATTAGAACAAAATCAAGTAGTGGATGATGGTGAATCATTTTATTCAAGGCCTACTCCGATTCTTCTCTAACGTGAAACATATTTTATTATAAATATTTCGAACAAAATTAGACGAAAATAAAATAAAATCTAATCACGAATCAATTCATTAAAGAGTTAATATTAATTTCCGGTACTTCCGGTTCAGTGATTTGAGACTTTTCGAATTTTAAATATAGCTTAAGTGTTCTAATTTGATATCCGACAATTTCATTCGGATTATTTCGGAAACAAATGAAATATTTGGACTAGTTGTTCTACAGCGGACATCCCGTATTTATTTCAATTTTTTTCTTTCAATAATTAAATGATTTATAATATAGTACACGATATTTCTATATAATCATCCCCATTTGATTATCATCCCTTGTCAAATAAGGACTATTAAACATGTACGTGAACATGAATTTACTTCAATTTGAATATTTAAAACAGGTGATATCAATAATATGTAAATTGCAATAAATGAAGTAACTCTTTAATAGCTCACTTTGATCAAATAAAATTAATAATTCATCAATTATACCGGGTGTCCTCTATAAGACACCTTGACAATTTTTAATTAACAATAAAAAATATTATAAAATTTCCGTATAAATCGAACTAAAATATTAGAATATTGGATGATTTTGAAGAATTTTCCAGGAGCGGACTTAAAGTGTGACTTTTTGTCGGGTGTCATTTATTATGATTGAGAACAGGAAGAGGAGGGTCCTCGAATTTCGAAATGATTTATGTCCCCATTTGTGGTTTCTTCCCATCATATTTATTAGCAATAATCATTCGAAAATTGTACAATTTTTTTTTGTTATTTTTGTTAAACAAAAAAAAAACTACCCTCGATAGATAAAACATTTCTCAAGTATAAATAAGAGAGTTTGAAATTTTACACCCTTATAAATACGGGAACTTGATTTTTTAAACATTAATATTATTCCAGATTGTTATAAGTATCGATTACATGAAAGAGACCGAAACAGCATACTTCATGTCACAATTCACCACCAAATGACTTCAGGAAACAAGTGGAATAATAATAGGGGGGTAGTTAAAATAGTGGGGTGGGGGTAGATTCCCAATCGTTATTATGTAACTCAAACCATAAATAATAATTGTCAAATTTTCAATTTTTCAGAAATCTCCGTCACGAAAACACCCACATCTGTTTAAGTTTCTCAAGTTAACTTTGAAACAAAAAAAAAAAATTCCAATGTTTGTTTAAATTAAATCAGATTCCGCTCCCAGTTTTTATTTTATTATTATTATTATTATTATTGTTGTTGTCTATTTTTTTTTGTTTTTTTTTGAATGATTTAATCTTTCTAGATTTCAAGTCGAAAAAGAAATATCAGAGGTGCAGCTAGTGCTTTAGTCGACAGCATGAGCACGACCTGCGACCCTTACGGCCCTTATCAGATCGAAAAGACACACGTAATAGCATTCCCCATGTCACCAACCATCATCGAGAATCGTCATTCTTCAACTATGCATATTTATCTTCAATTTTTTTATTATTATTATCATAATTTTTTTTTCAAATTTTTTTTCATCCAACTTGCGTATAAAGTTATAAATATATGTTGTAGGCAGGTTGGCTCGTAATTTTCTTTCATGCCTACATTAAATATGATGGGTTCAAATAATAAAAATGTCCCGAGAGTTTTTTGAGAAGATCCAAAAAAAAAAATTACTACTTTAAAATTGTTTTTTATATTTAGATTGAGGAATTTTTAGAGAGACAAAACTCCGTTAAAAATAATTATTAGCGAAGAAATTTCGTAATTTCACGAGCTCTAGGTAGGTAGATATTTAATTTCTTCACATTTATGGGTTAATTTCAGTTTTTACGACCATTTGACCTAAGTTGTTGTAAAAATTTTTTTTTTCAAAACTAACATGGTATTTTTATTTTTTAAATGAAAATGAATATAATAAAGTTTATGTCAAGAAAATAATGCACCTTTTCAAACATAATAACCGAGGCTACAGGTTAATAATTACGCTCAATTTTTTTTGTTTTCAACTCCTCAACTTTTTATAATTTCACAAACAACTGATATGCAAAAGAATATCGATTCATTAATAATTTTTAAAGTTTTTCTAGTAGGCGATTTTCGAGAGAATTCTTTAAATTTTTGCAATATCATTAAAATTCTTTTCGTTTACAATATTAATGTGGAAGTGGGTGGATCGTTATGTCATAAATTTAATCACGTGACCCGACAAAACAAATTTTATTATAAATATGTGTACACATTTTTTTTTTATACAGACTGTCATCGCCGTCTCGACGATCGATCGATATCCACACAAATTGATGATTGCTGAAATAAATCATTATTTTATAATAATAATTCAGACTATGATATCACCCCGTATACTGTAAATTTTAATAGAAGATATGTAGATGAGTCCAAATCTAGATACAGTCGGTTTGTCAAACTAATATTATTTATGTTCGAATATAATGTTAGTTGTTGTTGTTTTTAATTTTTTTTTATTATTATTATATATTACATTATTATTTAAATTTCAACTTAGAAATTGTTATTAGCATATTTGTAATTAAATGAAGTTCTAATTAAAATTATATTGGGCCATGATGCAATTCATACAGGATCTAAAATGTTCGCCTATTATTTACGTAATTAGATTTTTTTTTGTTTTATTATAATTAATAATATTCAAATCAAGTTGGATTAGATTAGTAGCGTTCAAATTTTTTTTTAGTAGAAAATTGGGAAAGTCTAAAAACAAGTGAGGATTTGGAGATTGAGACGCGAATCGTCTTAACAATTGGTTGAGAATTTTCTAAATTCTCTAAGAAATCGAGTTTAAATTGGGGGAAAAACATAAAAATATATTTTAGTTAATATAATTTACACTTGGAGGTTATTTCGCAGCTGGATATCGATATAAGACAAAGATATAAAATGATATGTTTTTATATAATAATAAAAATAATACAACAAGATCTTTGTTATAAAAGATCTTTATCATTGGACATTTTCTACTTTTCACTGTCTACAAAAATTTTTTACAATGAATTATGTTTATGACAAATTGGAGACGGCGTTAAATACTTTATAGAGATTTCAACTAAAGATAAAATCATTGATAATGATGATTATTTCATATCAAGCTGAGAGAAAAAAATTCCGAATAGTTATCGACTAGAAATTTTTATTTTATTGTTACCATAAACTTGTATGAGTTAAGATGCAAAATTTCATCAAATTTTCCGATAATAATCCATGTTTATATTATCGAAATATTTAATCGAGAAGTTTACCAGTAGGGAACGTCCATTTATTTATTTAAACTTGATCGCATTACATTATTCAGTTATGCTTTTATTAGAGATAAGATCTTCCGGCCCTCAATCTCTCGATTTTTGATAGACAACCGTTTAGCGTGTCAAATGAATTGATATATGAAAACACGTGACCAATTATTGGGAGTTTAGTGTTGAGGAAAAAATATCGATAAATAAAAATTTTTCTATAATCAAATAATAAGCACAGGTGCTTCATTTTGAGATTCAATCAAATAAGGGATGCTTTTATCACATCGGATTTAATAATTTGAATAGATTGAGGATTTTCTGTTTGAATTGTTACACGTGTACTAAACGAATATTTATAATTTGTCGATTATTAGAAATTAATGCTAATTTTATATTTCTATTTTTATACCATTTGATGATGATAATGATGATGATGATGATGATGACCTACATCATTTAATAGGTTCGTATACCTCAGCTCCCGCAGCTTTTCAATACAATCATCATTTGATCAATCTTTTATAAGCATGCCGTGAAAATGGCCACCTGCTGTCATCATCATCATCATCAATATCTAACA
>JAZBGZ010001823.1:0-12838 GCA_037414795.1 Stenodera caucasica
GTAATCAGAAATGAATTTTATCGAATTAGTCCCAAAAAAAGTCTAATAGTGTCAAATCAGGTGATCTGATTTATACCAATGGTAAGAGGAGAAAAGCCTCATTTTTATAAATCACATCATAAGAAAAATTCCTAGGAAAAGTAAAGAGTTTATGCCGAAAATTTGAAAAATCAGTCTTTAACTAATTTCCATTATATTTTCACACAATGAAATTCTTTATTTTTGTTTCGTTTAAATTTTATGATTTTTTTGTTTTTCAGGTGGCTACACGAACGCCCTCCAACAACGTATCAATAATGGCAATAATGTCTTAAATCGTAAAGACTTAACACCGTTAATGAATGCCGTTAATAAATTGGATTCAGAAGAAAGCCTCACTAAACAACCCTGGATTTTATCAATGATGTACAATAACGATGATAATAATCAAAAAATCGATGATACAATTGAAAATACGAACGATAATAATAATGTTTTATTACAATTAAAACGAGAGAATACAGTCAAAGATTTGACACAAAAATTAGCCAATCAAAATATTTTATTAAGTAATAATAATAACAATAATAATAATAATAATAATGTGGATGATAATAATAAAATTGATCGTATCGGTGATATGTCTGGTTTGATATCGAAAGCTAAAGAAGGTTTAGCGAAGTCCAAATCGAAAGTTGACTTAATGAAAAGTCCAACAACAAATGAACCGAAACTTGAACAACCGAAAAAATCCGAAAACGAATTACGTTGGGAAGAATTAATAACAAATCTAAATCGCCCATTAAATCTATGCGATATGGACTTCACCGATTTAATATCAGATGATGAAAATGATATTTTAGCTCCGGTTATTATAATCAATGGAATTCCACCACCACCACCACCTTTATTAAAAGATAATATAGCACCACCACCACCACCATTTAATAATCAAAATATACCAAAAATACCACCACCAGTTCCTAATCCACCAGTATTCGGTGTTAATTTACAAAAAATCCCAACAACAACAACAACAACAAAATCAACAATGAATGAAACGAAAATACCGATCAAAAAAAATAAGAAAACTGTTAAATTATTTTGGAAAGAAGTCCGAGATGATCCTATAACAACTGTCAAATTGAAAACGGGTTTTATATGGGATGAATTAAAACCAATTAGTGTAGATACACAAAAATTGGAACATTTATTCGAATCTAGAGCCAAAGATCTCATCACTAAAGTGAGTAATTTTTTTATAATTCGTTTACTCTTATTTCGGACGTGGTGGAAGTTTTTTTTTTTTGATTTTATTGCAATCTTGATTGAATATAATTCATTTGTCTTTTTTCTTCGGTGATCCACACTCGGCTTGTTCGGGCTCTAAAGGAGGTGAGTCTGTTTAGTTTCTGGGTGGTGGTATAGATTTTTGCACTACCCTTTAAGTAGACTTTCTACTCATTACTTAAGTAGTTTTTTATTTTTAACTATATCTATCTCCTTTGTTTCGATTTAGCATGATCAAGATCACCTCCAAAAATCCATAGAATGTCTCTAATTTCATTGTATAAATCACTAAAATCAATTTTATATATTAATAATCAATTGTTTTAGAAACAACAAGAAATGAATAAAAACAAAGAAATAATCGTATTGGATCCGAAACGTTCGAATGCTATCAATATCGGTATGACGAAATTACCGCCACCTAGATCAATAAAAACGGCTATACTTAAAATGGATGCTACAATAATGAATCGTGAAGGTATTGAAAAATTATTAACAATGTTACCAACAGAAGAGGAACGTAGTAAAATACAGGAAGCCCAATCGGCTAATCCCGATTTACCATTAGGTAGTGCTGAACAATTTCTATTGACGCTGGCGTCAATTTCTGAATTACCGGCACGTTTGAAATTATGGGCATTTAAATTAGATTTTGAAAATTCGGAACGGGAAATTGCCGAACCATTAATGGATTTAAAACATGGTATTGAAATTTTACGTATTAATAAAACGTTTAGAGGTATTTTAAGTACGTTATTATCGATTGGGAATTTTTTGAATGGTAATGAAGTTAAAGGCTTCCAAATTGATTATTTAGCTAAAGTACCTGAAGTCAAAGATACAGTCCATAAACATTCGCTATTACATCATTTATGTCATATCGTTATGGAGAAATTTCCAGATGCTACAGATCTCTATTCGGAGGTAATTATTCGATTAAACGAAAATTTTCCGTGAATTTTCCTATATTTTATTTATAGATAGGAACGATTACTAGAGCCTCAAAAATCGATTTCGATGAATTATCGTTAAATATACAAAAATTAGAATCGGATTGTAAATCATCTTGGGATCATTTAAAACTGATCGCTAAACATGACGGTTCAACTATGATGAAAGTCAAAATGTCCGATTTCTTATCAGATTGTGCTGAACGTATCATCCTCGTCGGAATTATCCATCGTAGAGTTATGAACAGGTGATAATTAGATAAATTAATTAATTAATTGGATTAATTGTTAAATTTTAGATTTCATAAATTTTTATTATGGCTCGGAATTCCTTTACATCAAATTTCCGATACTAAACCAAACGAATTTTGTCGAATTGTATCCGAATTTGCTTTAGAATATCGTACAACAAGAGAACGAGTCTTACAACAATTGGAAAAAAAAGCGAATCATCGAGAGAGGAACAAGACTCGCGGCAAAATGATCACCGATGTAAGTCCAATTGTTTTTGTGAAAATAGGGTTACAATCCCCACGAAAGAAGTCCAAACTAATTTAAGCTTAGAGCGAATCTATATGGCAAAATTTGGACTTCATTCTTTCTCCTATAATTCATAATTACAATATTTTCTAATTGTAGTGAAATTTAGAGTAGGCTGATTTTCATTAGTGTTCTGTTGTTTTATAGGTGGGTAAATTTCGGACAAAAGAAGATCGTGCCGATGCTGAATTACGTCAATTATTAGGTAGTGATATATCAGATGTGGAAAGTATGCAAGGTACATTGCCATGGCGACGTACCCGACGTGAATCCAATCGAAATTTATTAATAAACAATCAAATCAATGGTAATTTAACTGATGGTGATGATGAAATACTCGAAACACTTGTTAAGACTGCAACTAAAGGACCTACATCTAGGACAGCACCACGTGAACGAAAACGTACAAGACATGCCGATCGAAAGTCCTGTAAGTAAATTTAATTTAAAATTTAACTCTTATATAATTTAAATAAATCATCAAATTTGTTGAATTAGTGAAACGTTCTCGTACACGAGAAAATAATCCTTTCGGTAGCAGAGATTCACCATAAATTGGTATGTGATTGATTTGTGATCCGAATTTTGTGAATTTGAGCATGAGAAATGATTGTGCACGATATTTATAAATCACTAGAATTTCGCTTGTTTTTTCCAAAATTAAAATATAAATTAATTAATAAATTATCAATTTCAGTGAGACGAACTCTAAAAAATGGACTTTCCGAAGAGGAGAAAAAGCATTTATCGGCTTACATTAAAGGCTATTGAAGGAAATATAATTGGTGCAGCCTTAGAATTGGACGATTTTAGGCAATTAATTAATAAAATTAATTTATTTTTGTGTGTATCTGTTTTACTTAAATTACAACATTACTGATTGTTATGTGATAAAGTATGGCTGCTCACTCATCTCCGTTGTTTTTTAACTATTATTATTATTATTCAATAATTGATTAATTAATTAATTAAGTATTAGTTATAATTAGAGGTTTAGTTTTTATTTATTTCCAAATGTACGGTTTTATTTACAAATTGATGAAATTGTGCCTTACTAGTCTTGATTTCAATCATAAATTAACTAGAATCTCTTTTGTTAATCAAGACAACTATGATTTCCATCGATTTCTTTTATTAGCTGTGTTTATCTCATTTGTTTAAATCGAAAATTATAATGATAATTATAATAAATTTTGTTATCGATAAAATTAATGAAAACTACCAATTATCATACAAAAACCTTTAATAACTTCGGAATTTCGTATAACAACATACATTATTATTTATTTTTTTATAAACAACGAGCCAAAGTTTTTTATTAAATTAATTAAAAACAAAAAAAGGAAAACAATTGAAAATTGTAGAATAAATTATGGAATTCGGTGGATATGTTGGGAATCGTTGTAATCAAGACACTCGATATCGGAAATAATCGGAAAAACCACCAAAATTCAGTCGTATTTTCAATGATTTACAGCTCGTCATGTTTCGGTCCGGAAAATTCCCCATGCGATATAAATCCATTTTTGTCCTTATCTTCATGTTGGAAAATTTCCTCAACTAGTTTATCGTGATCGGCCAGCATATTTTTCACTTCTTCACTTTGTTGTTCCCCATCAGCCGCTACCATTTGTTTCTTCAAATATTCGCTAACCTATCCGCAATTATAAAGAAAAACAAATTAATTAAGTTCGACTTAAGTCGGGTCTCGATTATTACAAAACCGCTTACTTCTTCACGACTCAGCTGATTGTCTTGATTGAAGTCGATTTCTTTGAAAACGTTGGTAGTTGGGGCGGAATCGCCGATGTTGATCAGTTCGACGTCGAATTTGAGGGTGGCGCCGCCGGGGATGACGTTGCCGGCCCCACGATCGCCGTAGCCGAGATTCGGGGGGATGGTCAATTTGCGTTTTTCACCAACGCACATATCGAGTAGGCCTTGGTCCCAGCCTTTGATCACTTGACCGACGCCCAATTGGAAGGTGAAGGGCTGGTCGCGATCGAAGCTGCAATTAACCAAAAAAAAAAATAAAATAAAACAATCGATATTATAGCAAGTTTCGGAGAGTTTTTTCTTTAAAAAAATTATGAAAAGAGGAAAGTTGGACCGTTTAAATATTTAAGTGTGTCGCAGGCTGTTTGTAACGATGGTATTGGGAGTTGTTTTGGCACTTTTTAAGACTGGCGGGAAAAGGGGTGGAGGGTGGGGGGTGGGGGTCGCCAAAACGACACTACGATACAACAAGTTTTAAATATTCAAAAGTCATGCATAGGAAATATGGTTTTTGTTATAAAAGAAATGCGGCAAAGCGAAATTATAAAATTGATTTATGTGTGCGTGGATGTTGTTTTGTTTTTTTTTGTTTGCGAAAATCGAATTTCTAATTCATAAACTGTTCACAATACGAAATCAACCAACATGGGAAAATTTCGATTCGATTTGAATGTTGGCGACACTGTTATCATCGGGGGTGGAAGAATTCGGACAAAAAAACAAAAACTAATGACAATACTGATAAAATGACCATCAATTGTAATAGATATTTCTAGAGTATATGGCCCTTTTCGCCCCTTCTTTGATGATGAAAATGTTCGGAAAGGCGACCTTAGGGACCACTTTGTACAGCCGGAAGAAGTTCAAGAAACAACATCAACTTATAAGTTGGCAACTTTAATACAAAAAGTTTATCATCTTCAGCTGAGATTTCCCGTTTTATACGACATAAAATCGGACTAATCCGACAGTTTGGTGGAATTTTCCGGTATTTTCAACCGATTTCCACCGATTTTCGAGATCTCCAGAACAATTTTGATAATCTTCCAGGAATTTGCCGGAAATTAAGCAATTATGGTGAAAATATCGAAATATTTGTATATTTTGTATTCGAACAGCGATCGATCCTCGAATTAATTCGGAACTTCGTTTGTTCCAACTACGGATTAGTTCATCGTTCTATTTTGGGCGAATTCCAACTTTCTCTATCAACATTCACGACTTTCTTGACGAATTTCGATGATTCCCAATTAATTTGATTTTAGGATCAATTTCTCGAGTCAGGATCGATCCTTGAATCGATTCCAAACTTCGTTTATCAACATTTGCTGAGAGATTTGTAGAATTCACTGAGAATTTGATGAGAAATTAACAAAGATAAATTAAAATTTCAATTCTTGGGAAGTCCCTAGATTTTAGGATGAGTTCCTCGAGTCGGTATCGATCCTAGAATCGTTTCCGAACTCAATTTATTTCGTTGAAAGACTCATAGAATCCACAGAAAACTTGATCAAAATCTCAAAGTCTTTGCAAAAGTCATTGGTAATGAATTTCTCGAACTAGGATCGATCCTTGAATCGATTTAAAACTTCGTTCATTGACATTTGCTGAGAGATTGGTGAAATTTACTGAGAATTTGATGAAAAATTGACAAATATGAAAGTCTTGGTACATTTTCCATTTTTAGGAAGTCTCTAAATTTTAGGAGGAGTTTCTCGAGTCGGGATCGATCCTAGAATCGTCTCCGAACTTCATTTATTTCGTTGACAGACTCCTAGAATTCACAGAAGTCCATAGTCATTGGTAGTGAATTTTTCGAATTAGGATCGATCCTAGAATTGACTCCAAACTTCGTATATCAACATTTGTTAAGATTTTTGATGAAAAAATCTAAGACTTAATTTAAAATGAATTTCTCGAGTCAGAATCGATCCTAGAATCGTCTCCAAACTTCATTTATTGTAAACCAGAGTTTTCTCAGCGAAATTTTTGTTTATTTCAAAATTTCCAAGTCTCTCGAAATTGTTGATGAAAAACCCAGTTTTTTTTTTATGTCAAAAAAAAATTACAGAGTGAAATTTTCCGGAACAATCATTAAGTCGTGATGAAACTAGGAAGCGGATACGTCATCAAAACGGACAATTTACTAATTTAATCGATTCGAATATAGACGAAGATTTTCCGCATACGTGCATCGTATGCAATCAATTAAGTACAAAAAAAACAAATGAATAACATTGGGGTCATCACTTTCTCTACTCGGTTAAACTTTGTGAAAGTCGTTTGATGATGACATTTTAGTTGAGATCATCCGAAATTTTTACCATCAAAAAAATTCCCCAAAATTAATTTTTGTCGATTTATTGAAACGAAAACTTTCCCAATAGTGAAATTATAGAGATGATTGGCCTCATTAGTTGAGTTTGATTTTCTTAGATCGTCAATTCCATCGATCAGGATCAACCATTTATTAGTTCTGATTCGATAAATGATCAGCATCTATCTACTAGCGAATTCGGAATTTATTCATCTACCGAAAATGCGATCAATCTCAATAAATACTTGACGAGATGGGAAAAAATCCTATTAGCAAAAAACCCCGATTTTATCCAATTAAAATTCGGAATATAAAAACAAACAAATGTATCGATGATTTTCTATTTTCTCGCCAATCAACCGAATATAAATCATTTGAACGGCAGAATTCGAATGAAATATTCGACGTTAAATCGGAATAATTGATAAGAATCGCATAAACTCTTATCAGAGTTTGATTTAAATCCTAATCTAAAACAATTTACCGATTTTTCCGCGGAAAATAGAGAAAAATTCCAACAAAATCGACGCTACACACGTAATTCTATCACTAAACCACGATATCGTGGAAATTATTATTTTTCAATGTCAAGTCGGAAAATTGACGTGAACTTCCGGTATTTCCGGTTGAGCTGCAACAGTTTTGCCGCTGCCGAATCATCGGTTATATAGTCCGATTCGATGTCTGCAAATTTCATACGGATAGTCGCTCAAATAGCCGAGATATCTCGAGTGGTTGTCGTACACCGGACAGCCTGTAGATTTCAACAACGTAAAATCTCGAATTGTAGTTTATAATCTATCCTAAAGGCGTATTTACTTACAGACTATGTTGTTGTTTTATATCAATAGACTTGAAAGGTTCTTCAGCTATTTCACGGTAAATTTTATTAGAGGGAAAATTGACGGAAAATACGGAATGCATACCGAATTGTAATTTTCCAAATCGATGAGTTTACGATAAAAATCGGTAAAAAAGTCCGAATTGTAGATTAGTCCGGAGCTTCCGCATCGTTTGTTCGAATTACGTTAACGTAATTGACCAATCTTGAGCGTATTCCGTATGAAATTCGATAATAATCGAACTTTCACCGATCGTTGTGAAAGTTCTTTCAATTCCTCCTCCCCACTTCTCCTCTCCTCCTGATAATCGTGTAAACGAAACAATTTCAGTTGTTATCGTTTTAATCACAATCAATATAGTTGGCTGGATTCGAATTAGATTTTTGTATTGTTCTGCGAATAGCAGTGGCGTATCACGATTTTTATCAAATGCTACGCCATTGTTGAAGCGACAATTTTACGTTTATAAATTCAACGAAATCTACATGGAAAAACAAAAATACATATCATAATGAAACTTGTCACTGTACATTGCTTGAAAAATAAGACGATTATTCCTGTTTTGTCCCGCAGGAATATTTCTTTCTCTATTGTTGGTTCCATATTTATATATTTTTGTCTGATCTTTTGGAAGATTATTGTAGAGATGGGGTACGATTATTTTTCATATTATTATTATTATTATTATTATGTAAGAGTGCTGTCGCAACTTATAAATTTCTCTGTTGACATTTCGAATAGGGTGAAAAATTTGCCCCAAAAACTCAAGAATGATGAAAAAATATTCTTTAAAAATCTTCAACCGGATATCGAGACAGAAAGAGAGAAATTTCCGACTTAACAGGAAGCACAAAATTAACATCCACCCTTCACTATCGCGAACCACACATATCCACCCCCTTATCTAATATTATTATTACCGTTGTTAATGTCGGGGGTTGTATATCTATATATTCATTATCCCGTTTATAATGCCGCCATTACTTTATACACGTCTTTGGAATATTTAATTTTCTTTCTATTTGGAAAATTTTTAATTTTGCACAAAAACATAACATAATTTTTTCGGTAATTAAGATGTGGTAGAAATAGGGATCGAGATCGGAAAATTCTTGATTAACTCCACAGCTCGGAAAATATTCAAGTTTTCTGTTTGATTAATTCGACTGTTTAACCAAGAGAAATTTTCTTCTACCACTTATTCTATGTTGAAGAAACTTTTCTAATTTAGCGGGAATTAAATCAAGTTTGACGCCGATTCTGGAAAGCTCGATCTCGATCCGGATCCGAATCGAGAAATTAATCTATAATTTAGAGCCCTAATTATGCAAGATGCTCAATTTCATTCGAATAAATGATAAGAATTTTGATTGATAGCATTTCTGGATATTAAATTATTCATGAAATTTCTTGTAGATAAATTTCCTCATCCGGAATATTTTGACATAAACTTTATTACAATATTCTGTTGTAAATTTCCACATCAATTTATACTAAAATTTAAACCAAGTTCTGCATTTCGGTCAATAAAGCCACTCGTTTCGTTTTATTTTCCGCATTATTCCCGATGAAACACGCTCAAATGCCGGCCATAATCACCCAAATTGGCCAATTAAATCACAAATCAATTTATAATAAGTTCGAGTTAAGACGTACATAGGCGGGACTTGAGTCTCTACGTCAGTCGACGTCATTGACGACTTGAATAGACGTTGTCAAGGCAACGAAAATAACTGGTGGAGCCAAATTTTTCCCGCTCTTATTAACAATAATTAAACTATGTTTATGGAGATAAATGGCCGATATGTCAATTTCGAAGAAGTGTTTAACTGGGAAAGTTTTCCCATTGTCGCCACCACTGCCGTTGTTCCTGTTGTTAGACTCATAATAGTCGTTGTCATAAATGAAGTATGTTCATATAGGTCTCTACAGTAGAGTTGCATTGTTTTAATATTAATATAGAATGTGAAAGATAGAGATAGAATATGTTGGAATTTACTTTAGTCGAATATACGACCTTAAAACATGCAAAATACATGTTGTTGTTGTTGTTGTTAGAGTAGTAACACATTGAGAAAGTTAAGTATTCGAAAGTTGGCAACAATGATAATAATTCATATTACGAATATACGGAATGTCCACTGGTCGACTATTTGTAAAACAATCAAATTGGAATTCGTGGATATTAAGACTTAAGTTAGATTTAAGTCTCGCTAAACCGGATTTATTCATCATTTATAATGATTTGTGATTTGACAAACAAATCACTTTTTTCTTTTAATTTTTGAATTTACGTGAATTTTGGTCCGAAAACTTAATGAAATCCCGAAATCAGCGTAGGCTTTGCTTATAAACATCTGATTATCATTAACTGTCAATCATTACTTGATTTCTTCATATTAAAATCATCGTTACTATGGTAACAATGACGTATTAATCAAGTTCACTGTAAACTGACATTTACTCGAATTATAAACAAAGATAGCTATGATAAAATTTGATGCGATATTTTTTAAAGGTTGCTATAGTAACGGAAATTTTAGTACTAGTTGACTGTAAATTATTCAGATATTTTAATCAAAGCCTACTCCGATTCGTATCTAATGTAAAACATGTTTTATGAATTTTTGCGCATAAAATCGACATAAATTGTAAAAAAAAGTCGATAAATATACGTAATTTTTTTTGTCTTATCACGAATCAATAGAATTCGCTTTAAAATAGTGGACAATTTCGACAGTTGATATCAAATTCCGGTACTTCCGGTTTTGCGATACCAAAATTTTCGACACCCTAATCTAGCTTAAGTGTTCCCATTTAATCATAGCGAATTTCAGTTGGATTATTCTATGAATAGTTGAGATATTGGAGAAGTTATCGTACTACGGACACGCTGTATACGGATTAAGAGTGAATAAATTTCGTATTGAATATGGTGGAATTCTAGTCCTAAGATAGCCATTTATCAAAATTAAATTAAAATCCACAATAGAACGATAGCAAGTGGAAAATTTAATGGAATTTCCCGTTTTTATTTAGTTGGGAAACAAACAAAGTTGAAAATCTACTAAAAACCGTAATGAAAATTCGTCTTCTTAACTGTAAGATTATCGGGCATTGTCACGGATACAGGATGGAAAAGTTTCCAGTTGGGATTTTAACAAGCCGAAAATGCCGGATTACCGGAATTTTCTCATTATAATTAGCATCGAATTAAAGAATATGTTATTAATAATTTTCTGTAGGGCTTTTAGTAAATCCCAACATTCCTGTTTATCCCTGTATATAATAATAAGGGACGTTTAAAACGTACAAACCGCACCAAAGCTCGAACTTCCGGCATTAAGTCCAACACACACACACATGATTATCACCAACTAAGATATAATTATGAATGAGAACGAGAGAGATAGATATAGTTTATTGTTTAAGATGACATTTAGTTGGGGTGAGTCGAATTGAAGACGGTGTTAAGCAGCCATTTAACATCACAATATATATTCGCTAAGATCAAGAGTGCTTAGAATTTGTAAAGCCGACTTGATTATTGTCACAATTTTGAGACAATAACGCAAATAGGCTGATTCTACAACTGAAATTATTATTATTCGAATTGAAACTACCTATAAAATATATAGATGGAATTCTCAAAGGGCCATGAACGGATTCTCAAAGGGCCGTATCTACTTGTGAATTGAATAAAAATTCGCGTTTATTCGATTTTTTTTTTTCTAAAAATGATCATTAATTCCATACTAGCGTAAAGGGTTGTCTGCTGTGAATCATCAGAATTAATTAATGCGCCCTTAAGGGCCACTATACATATATATAGAGTCTTGTCGGTATGGTTTTGTTTTTTTTTTGTCGGCAAGTTTTGCCGCTTTGACGGATTTACTTGATCCGTTGGAAAAGGTGAAACGGGAATAATTCACGTGTGTGATCCCTCGAAAAACGGGAAATATTCACCATTCTTGAGGGTTGTCAGTCAACTTTCAGCGCTGGAGCTTTTGAATTGTTTATGGTTCATGGGGGCCTTATCCGGCCTCACATATCAAATATTGAGCCTTATTTTTGCGCCTTATCGATGGTAAAAAACCTGTATTAATTCTGTTTGTATTGAATTATGGGGTTGGATTTTTTTGGGGGTGAGGTTTCAACAGGTCGGATTTCTATTTAGAAGATGGCCAAAGTTTGGGTCGATCCGTCAAATAAATAATGCAAGGCTATAAAACGACTGAATAAAATTTTGGAGCAAATTGTATAAATTATGTACGATTTTGATAAGTAAATGGTATTTCATCGTCGACAATAAATCGAGAAAATCCAACAATTAGTCACAGTTCAGGACCGTACTGGTGTACTTTCTAGTTTTGGCGCAAAAAATTAATTACACCCCTGCAACAATGGGGGAATTATTATATAGATTTGTCACAAGTGAGATTTCTAAGGCGGAAGAACAACGACGATTTTCGATGAAAATGGCTGGAATTTTCCCAATTAGAAGATTTTCTCGTGAATTATTCAAGGAAAATGTCGCAAATTTAATCACTCTATGAAAATATTTTTCATTTGAAGCCCAATCATTTCTATCTCAAGATGAAAATTCGATTTGAGAACCACTGGTTTTTTTATAATACACGAATCTCCATATTTCGTTTCCAAAAAATTTAGGATTTTCCCGACTCAATTTTATGAAAAGAAAAACTAGGCGAACACAAGGCAACTTTCAATTTCGTCCGTCTGAAATTAGACCGGAAAAGTCTCACAGCGAAACAGGGAAATCCATCTAATTGTGAAAGTTTGGTGAAAATTGGTGAAATCCGTCAAAGTCAAGATTGGAGAAAACTCGCGAATTTGCATGGAAAATTTTTTCTTCTTCGGGAAAGTTTAATGAAAATTAATAACTGACTTGAAAACTTCACTAATCGAAAACGATTGAATTTCGGAAAAATTTGTGAAAATTCGATCTGAGAGCCACTGATTTATTGAAATACTCATTTTTCCGGGAAAATCAAACAGGATTTTCCCAGTTTAGTTCACTTTACGGAAAAACTGAGCTTAACATGGAAAATTCTAATTTCACTCGACAGACTGTACAATTTCGACCGGTGAAAATTGGAAAATTTCACGAAACAGCGAATTTG
>JAZBGZ010001830.1:0-12777 GCA_037414795.1 Stenodera caucasica
TTCTAATATAGAACAATAACGATGGATGATTCGATTCAAATGAACTGTGTTTGTTGAATTGTTTAGGGTTAATTGTAGCTTCCGTTTATAGTAATATCACAAAATTTGTATAGCAATCGGATAAGGCCCGGCCATTTCGGCAATTTTCCAAATATATCTACGATTCGTCTAAAATAATCTACGCAAATTCTGACTACATAATAAACTTATCAACTACAATGATGACTACATAATGCGCTATGTACGTATTATTTACAAATGTTGTACCGCCTTTGAAAGGAACACTTTTCGAAATAATCACCGTTATGGAATAAACAGCGTCAATATTTTCGTTAAACTCAACTTAAACAAAACAAAACGAAAAATCAAATTTTACTTGTTTCTAGCGAATTTTTTACAAAAAAAAAAAATACATAGTTCCATTCAGCGTGTCGCCCTAAATTTATATATTATTTTACAATAATAAATTAAACATCTTCGTATTTCGCCAATTTGTTCTGCAACACCAAATTCTCCTTCTTCAATCGCTCCAGCTCCTGGCGCAGACCAATGTTCTAAAATCGAATCACTATGAAATTTCTGTATTTTTGTTTTTTTTTTTTAAAGGGATGAAATTGATAGGGGGCTTACTTCTTTCTCCAAATAGCCGGCCCTTAGGGCGATTTGGTTCTCTTTCATGCGTCGAGCATCCCGCGACCGTTTCGCCGCCAAATTGTTCTTCCTCCTCCTTGCCCAATATTTATCATCTTTGAGGTCGTCGGGCACGAATTGTTTGCGTGATTTTTTGATGATCGGCTGCGGTTTGAGTTCCTCATCTGAAAATGCTCTTGTCCGTGGATCGAAGTCGCGACTCGAAGCCATTGACAACGCTTCAGAAAAAACTGCATTTTAGAGAAATTAATATTGTGCTCCAATATATAAAACACAATAATAAAACTCCAATTTTGATCAAAATTCATCATCATTTAATTAAAAAAAAAATCAATAATGCCTTACTAAATTTCGTTTTGCCATTAATCATCGACAATTACAATAATCTAGTAGAGGCAAATCGAAAAACAGCACCTTTTTCTGAAGTTTAGTAAGGCTACATCTAGCGAAATTGCCGGATTTCGCCTTATCTCTTATTGTTATTGTTCAACTCACTTGAATCGGCCGGCGATGAAGGGTTTATCGTATCGGGACTCATACAATCGCTGGGACTGGGCGAACGTTCCCGTTTCGGTAAAGGATGGGAGCTGGCCAAAGGGCCAAGGGCGCCGTGCGGACCTAAACCGTCCATTGATACGCCATTCTCCGATAGGAACTCGTCCAAATCGACATACTACAATTCGACGAAATCAATCAATTATTATAATAACAACAAAACAATATTGAAAGGGTTCTACCTTTAGGTCGGTCTCGTAGGTTTTGTCCCATAGATTGGGGCCGAGGAATGCTGTTTGGGCTTCGACATTGTTCCAAAGTTCGCCATCGTCTTTTTTGTCGTCGCCTAAAATGCTTCCTGCCAAATCTTTGATCGCCGAATGGCCATGACCGTGCGGATGGGTCGGTTTGCTGTTTCCTGAAATTTGCCAAAAAAAAAAAAAAAATCATCTAAAATCCGAAATAGCTATAGACTTTCTCTTGAAACATATGTGCGGGCGTTCTCGCCAATTTCACCTAAACCACCTCCCAAAATCCGACTTAAGCTGCAAATCATAGAATTTCGCTTAAGGCTAACATCATCACTATAGTCGTCGAAAAACTAAAATGACGATAAAGACGGATATACGGCGATTAGCGCCGATAAAGCGAGATGGACTAACTTGTAAAAAGCGCGGTTTTACCAGTTGCTATGGCAACAAGAGCATATGTTATATAGATCCTATTCCGAATCTAGCTCCGATAAAAACGGGTTTTCGTATTAGAAGAATTCGCTTATAATAATAAAAATTTCGGACTCCATTCCACCATAAAACAAAACAAAAAAAAAAACAACAATAATAACAACCAAACTCAAGTCTATTTCCGTATCAATCCCCGCCATTTATGGTAGAAAAGAATCGAGAAAGTTGTCTGATTTTCTCGATTTATTTACAAATCAATGGTCGGAATTGGAGAATTTTTCGATCGATAAACCCACCCAATGGGCGATTATGCGTTGAATTGCGCAATTAAGTTGGGGGCAAAAAGTCTGGGTTTGTTTTTTTTTTTTGTTATTTCCCGCCAAAATGACATAATATCGGCCTATATTTCTTTTGGCCAAATTATTTCCTGATGGTTAACAAACCCAACAACTGGAACGTATAAAGTTCCGCAAACCACCAACTTTTATATACTTGATATATAATATAAGTATATAAATAGATGAGTATATAGATATGTAATTGAAATCTTCGGAATTTTGGCCCAACAGATGTGCGAGTTTGGAGCTTTATCAGTTTCTTTATTATTATAAAATATTATAAAATACTAAAACAAATGCTGAGACGCCTTCTGTTGTTATTTTCGCTGCATATGACCGATGGCCTTGGCTGTAGAGACTAATTATCGTCCGCTAAATACGGAAATTTATGAATTAACTAGAGTTTAGTTGTTTTGTTTTTTTTTTTTTTAGAAAAAACCAACAGCTAAATCGATATAATGTTCATTGTTCGATGACTTAAAATAAGTAATTTCCATAAAACAAATGCACAGATCGTAATAGTCAAGGTCGGCGATTGAAGGCTGCGTTATTAGAAAAAAATTGTTCGAAAAATCCTGGATATTAAGCACAACATAATAACAGTCATACCAACGACAATTATCATTAAAATAATAATAAAAAAAAAAAAAACAAAACTATTAATATTCCTTGTAACGAGAGTTTGGTTCAAGGATTTGGCGAAATTGTTGGGAATTGTGCCGTAAAGCGTGACAGAAATCTGTACACGTGTCAATTATTCCGGGGTGATTAGGTGGGAAAATTCCGGATAATTGCAAATAATGTTGATCGATTGGAAAACTCTACTCAATCACTATTCAGATGTGGTCGATTTTTTTCCCGAAAACGATCTTGGAATATATTAACGTGTAATGTACACGAAACTTCACCGGCTCGACTATTTTAAATATTTTATAATAATGCGACGACCCTGAACCAATCCATATGATTGACTATAAATTCGAAAAATCAAATATTCGCTACAATTATTCGAAATAAATCAATATTAAATGGAATGACAATTAATGATCAATTAAATCGGACAAAAATCAATTCTAATCAACTTGTCTATTAAACCAGTTGTGTTCTAGGAATGATAAATCAATTTCTATAGCGAATAATTTCTATCTATTTATGGTTTTATGGTTGTCTTGTTGCTTAAGTCAGGAGGAGTAACGCCGCCCCCGCAATAACTCCTTGACCTTACTTTATACAAATACATATGTATAGAAGTACATAATGTATATAAACATATATTATATATTGTGGGTGTTAGTAGAAAATCCAAATGCCACTTCCGCTATACCGATAAATGACGGAATATACCGGGTGTCTGCTCTAAGACAGCCCTCTCAATTTTCAATCGCTAAACTAGTTGCCTTGACAACCGCCAATGCGAATAGAAGGATGAAATTGTAACTCGAACTTGAGAAAAATTTCTAAATATGGCTCAACTATTTGGCGAGTTGTCTTAGACCGGACACTCGGTATAAGTCTTCTACTTTTTTCAATAAAAATTGTAATTACAATTTATAACAGTAATTCAGACAATACATGCGTTACTCTATTATGTCATTATTATTATTATTATTATTATTATAAAAATATCTAAAATATTGGTATTACTTTCACGAGAAAAGCGTGTTCTTTGGTCACGAAAAAGCTTGAGAAAATTTTCTGTATTTTTTTCTTTAACTAATTTTTTGAAATTGTTGATTTATTATTGATCGAAAATCATGATATTTTAACGTGTCATTTTACATTTGATTCTCATTTATATTTCACAATTCGATTTATTTAATAAAATCTACATGTGATTGGCTTTTTTTTTTCAAGTTTTTTTTCTCTACAATTTCAATATCCCCGAATTATTCTTAATCTTGTGTGTTGAGAGAGGAACAAAAAGCCAAATAAATAACACGGCCTTCATACGAGTCGTTCAATATTTATCGATCGTATCTAACAAAATATATTTATTTGTAAAATTGTTGTCATTAGTTAAAAATTTCGGGCGCAAAAAGTCGGGAAAAGTGGAGAAAAATCAGCTCTGGAATCCGAAAATTCAACAAATTTCACTAATTTTTGGAAAATTCGCCGAAATCGGTGATTTCCAAAAAAATTACCGCCTCTTCTATTGTTTTGGGCTAAAATAGAGAAAAAGGGATATCGAAAGAGTATTTGGCGCCGAATAAAAATATAGCACAGAGCCCAAAAAAGGCTCCAAAGCAATAACCAATGTTTCAAATTCAGATCCAAAAAGGCCCTCTACAATGTTGTCCAAATCGTTGATCTATTGGAATGGCTGTTGAAGCCTTAATTTCGTCGCGAAGCCCACAATCGAACAAAAGATTTGAGCCTTACCAAATTTTGGCAAATTTTCAAAAAACCCAAACGCTTATTTCTCAAGTCGAGGACTTAGCCCAATTTAGTCGAAATCAGGTGAAAATTGATGCCAAAATAAAGTTCAGACTATTCGAAAGGGTACAGAATAAAGCCCAAAAAGGCTACAAATGACGACCAAAAAGAATTAGAATTAGGCCAAATATGTTTCGAATAGCCATCGAAGAAGGCTCCCCAGAGTATTGCCCAAATTTTTTAATCATTTAAGTGATCGCCGAAGCCCACTGAACACAAAACAGAGACTTAACAAATATTCTAAGACCTTTGAAATTAGCCCTAATTTCGGCTTAGAATCCACAATTGAATTAAAAATAGAAACTAAACAAATATTTTCAAATTTTTGGCAAAAGTATACAGAAACCAATAATTTCCCAAAAAAACTAAAGCCTTTTTTGAGGGCTAACATATTCTGGTCCAAAAATAGAGAAATCGGCGCCAAAATCAAATTAATCCTATTCAAACGGATAAAAATAGAGCCTAAACTAAATTTCGAATGAGCCCAAATTTCTTAGCCGCTGAGCCCAATAATAAAAGGCTCCTAACACAAAAACACTGATAGAATGAAAAATCGAACAATTTAATTTCCTGCATTGTGAAAATTCTCATAATATTTCCTTCATTTTCCTCGCCCAATTGACACAATCAAAAAATACCATTTCCTTATAAATATTAAATAGTTATAGAATGGAAAAAATCATGACACAAATTTCACAAGAATTGTCAAACGTGTGAAAATTCAATAAACAAACATCTATTAATTCGAATCAACTAATAATTGAGTTTTCCTTACTCAAATATCACTTCCTAGACAATTTTCCCTTGTGGCTAAATTCTTGGCTAGTCTAGCGGAAAATATCAAAAATTTACATATGGTAAAATGTGGAATTTTCACAAGAGAACGTTTCTATCATTATTATCATCATTATTACTATTATTATTATTATCATTATTATTATTGGTCTTGTTGCAGGAATTAAGTCGAACGCAGGAAATAATATCGGGTACCTACCCATATTTATACAATGAAACAATCATTATAAATTTTACTTTCACTTAAATTCACAACAACAACAACAACAACAACAACAACGTCTGGATCACATCTGTTTGGTTATATTTCCTTTATTTTTTCGTTTTTTCCAATTCAACTTCTCGACTAATCAGATAAGCAATTTCTATTTATCATGTCAATTTTTTTTGTTTTTGTTCGGTTTAATAATAATTTTGCAATATTCCCGAATAAAGGGGAAAACGTTAATCTTTATTGTTCAAGTTGTTTGCCTGTTAAGTGCAGATGTGAATTTTAATTAATAATAATTGCGTTATGTAACAATGACTTAATTCAGCACGCCATCGATCCAATCAATTGCCACCCCATATTTTTTCTAAGTACTAATGGCTAAATGTCGCACAATAATTTTCGACATATCAAAAATAAAATATCGATATTCGTTTTGTTATTATCGAATGATGTGATTTGTATTGTAATAACAATTGGCCTAATAGTCAGTGGGTCAGCAAGATTAAATGTGCAACAAGAACTCAAACATACCATTCTCCAACATACTTAAGTCGTGTTTTCAAACCAACAACAACCGTACTTGAAAAGAAAGTGAAATTTCGTCATCATCATCAACATCATCACTTCCTATTTGAGAACGTTTCGATTAATTCTCGCTATAAATAAAATCGATTGATCTATCTCCGATAATAATAATAATAATAATAATAATGATAATAATAATAATGATAATAATGAAGCGAGATTATCGGAAATTGCGACAATAATTATAATTCAATAATATTGCGACCTTGCAAGAGTCTTAAATAGCGAATAAATAAAAATTTGCGGTCGAAACTCAATACAAGAAAATTAAAAAAAAAAAAATAACAAATGAAAGTTTTCCAATTTGTGAATTGGTGCCAATTATTTTTATTTTATTATATTACTTCATGAAAACAATCAAATTTACGATGTGAATTGAGAAGAAAATAGAAAAAGTCGATTGTGCAAGAATTACTTCATGGTGTCCTGCGATGCGCTGATTGTAACACTTTTGTTTTATTTATCATAGTATTAGTGCGTGTGTGTGTGTGTGTATTAAAATAATAATTATTAATTTACTTTCTCTCTTTGTGCAATAATCGCGTAATTCTGACGTATAGTTTCACACACACATACACAAAAACACAGATTTCTTGCGAATAAGCCTGGGATTTCCCCCGATTATTTGCCCATCATTATTCCCCCATAAATAAATCGAATAATCAGGAAATATTCCAATTCGACTAATAATAATTGATTAGAAATCGATATTTGGTGAGATTTACGAAAAATTGTTGATTCGATATTAGAGAAATAAACAAAAGAATCGCACAATTGACACAAGTTTAGAAATGATTATTTAGAGAAGAAAAAAAAAACTAGTTAGCCATGAACGAGGAGATGCTAATATTTTCTACAACCAGTTCCATCATAGTTGATCTCTTTAGATTGTCAAGACAATTTCCTAGCACAAAATTCTAATATAATACCCAATAAAAATTAATTTGAGTATTATTTGATTAATGTTGATGATAAATATACGAGAAGTAAAAGTTTTTGTTTGATGGAAAATAACAACAACAAATGAATTATTGTTTTAGGCAAATGTTATAATATTTATAACTGGTTCAACATCGTTAAATTTGGTACTTTCGCTTACGATATTTCGAAAATTTTCACTCTCTTCCGGACTGCAGTATGTGGTTGTTTTTTTTTCTCAATAAATATTCATTATTGTTGTAAAGTAAACAAAATCATTGAATAGATTTTTTGCAAAATACAACAAGATTCGAGGATGTTGGTAATCTGTGATTTCCTGTTGCAAGCTCATTTTTCTTATGTGAAACATCTACAAATTTATTACAAAGATATTGTCGTAAAAATTTATTCGTTGAGGAAACGTATAAATTGATGGAATAGAAGATTTTTCGCAATTGTCGCGAAATTCGTCAAATCTATAAGAAAGTTTTCGATATTTCTAGTTTTCATATTAATTGTTTTCGTCTCAAATATATATATATTTTTTTTTCTCTACCATTTCACGATATATACCAACAATAATAATATTATGTCCCAATCCCGGAAGAACTATACGGCAGGTTTGGAGAAAGTAAGCGTTTCAACAACCAAGACAAACTAGCTAACTGGAACCGGTCGGTCTCCGGGGGCACAAAATGCTTTCAACCGTTCCGATTCTAAAGACTATTGCGAAATTTCATCAAAACCAACAATCACATATTATACAGTACGTTCCATCTATGATGGCCAACATTATTCGCGAATTTACGACCAATAGGAGCATGCAACATCAATTTTATTTTCGATTTTCACCCATTATTATTCAATAATAATAATACAAAAGAATCGATTAAATAAAGAGAAGAATCGAAGAAGGCCTTGCGTGAAACATCCAACTAATTCACTCTCACCGACTACTCGATTTTCGTAGCGAAATTGTCGTCACTATGGCAACTAGTGTCGCCGCATACTCGATTTTCGTAGCGAAATTGTCGTCACTATAGCAACTAGTGTCGCCGCATACTCGATTTTCGTAGCGAAATTGTCACTATAGCAACTAGTGTCACCGAATACTCGATTTTTATATTTCAATTGGCGTTACTATGGCAACTAATGTCACCGAATACTCGATTTTTGCAACAAAATTTTCGTAAATACTTGATTTTGTATTGTTTCTATAGAAACCCTATGAAAATAGACACAATTATAGATCTATCTTTTTTCTTTAAATTCAAACAATCGTCAATCCACAGTTAATTTGATTAAATAATATCAATTAAAACATTACTATAGATACTATAATAAAACGTTACTATGGTAACGACAATTATAATACACAAATCAAGTCGTCAGTAGAAATTTGATGTTTAATCAAGGCCTACGCCGTTTTTCCTCCGATTATAATGATGTTAGCTTATTAATTTTCCGGATAAACAGACGAAATTTGGAAAAAAATTGACACGAATTCAAAATTTGTTACCGAGATTTTAATTCAATTCACGATATATCTGGAATTATCCGAATCATTCCGTGAAGAGCCGAGATATTTGACTGCTAGTCACGGAATGGACAGCCTGTATAGTTTAAAACTGTGATTTTTGGGCGGTCTGTGAAATTTTCGATTGGTCGTCATGAAACGGACAGCCTGTAGGATAGAGATTTCGGGTGAATTTTCTGTTGTGTTATTTTTTTGCCGCGACCATTTCAATAAAACTATTATTGTATGATCGATTTATTCTGGTTGGATTAGATTTGAATAGAGATCGATTGCGAAAAATGGAGAAATGATGATGTTTGGTATTGTTGGATTTTTCGACATTGATCGAAACACACCCAGTATTGTGCGATAATTCGAACTTGAATCGGAATATATTTAACAAAATTATTATGATTTCGTTTATACGTTTCTAGTTATAATCGAAGTCGCACAATTATCAACAAGTGGCCGATAAATTTATCGCAACCAAACCAACGAAAAACGATTATTTACCAATATTTATCGATTTATTATTCGAATAAATTTCGAATTAATACCGATATTAGGACTGTTTTTTTTTTATATATATCAATTTATTCAAATACCGTTCATATAAACGTGCTGTCGCCAAAGTTGCTGATATTGGGTCCATCTATCGTCCTGTGCTTGAACATGATTTAATGTGCCTTGCATCACACCAACAGGCACCTGATGTGCCTGTTGTAAATTCGGCGCAACTATAGACGATGATAAAGCCGGTAGGGGTGGCGGTGGCGGCGGTAAAGGCTGTTGATTTGGTGGTGGCGGCTGTGGTAACTGATATTCCATTCTTTGTGTCTCCTTCACCGGCACCACAAAACTCATGTTAAATCAATTCTTATCAATATTTCTATATTTTTGTTTACTATTATCAATTATTATAATGATAATAATAATGATGATGATGATGATGATGATAACATGCTAAATTGCAGGACCGGCACCACAGAAACATCAAAACAATTATATTTATCAAAGAACCATAAAGAATATCAAACTCCGAACTAATAAATCACTCAAATCAATTATTATTGTTATTAATTAAGAGTCTATATCTCCACTAATTATAGCAGTAATTTCGCTCCTGCTGAGCGCTCTTCAGTAAGCCGGAAGAGCAACTGGTCATGTAGCAGGACCCGCAGTCCCCGTACTATCGGCCGCATTAGAGAGTGAATGGGCCACCTAGATGGTGGGCACACACATGAATACAATAGAGTGGGGGCACCATCATCATCATCATCAACATCATCATAGTTATAGACAACTATTGAAAAACACTCTCAATTTCGTGAATAGAGAGAACTACCGGAAATGAGACCAACAGAAATAATCGTAAAATTATTTAATTTCCCAATAATGATGATGCGAATTTTCTTTCAATCTATTGCGGAACAATTCGCATAGCCTACTAGACCACTTTCACTAATAAAAATTAACGAAATTCCACCGCCGACACTGTTCTAGATCTATTGATCAATCAAAACCAAAAAAAAAACAAAAGTATAATTCGAAAAATAATCGATCAGCAATATACCTCCCCGATTTTTCGATAATAATCGAATCGATCGGTTTCGATTCGAAGAATAACAAATCAAAAAAAAAAAGAGAAATTCGCTGTCTAGACGCGTGTATTAAATATTTGAAAAATTGCGAAATTATTACGAATATAATTAATCAATAATGAAACAATCATCGATTTTTCTTATTTTCGAAGATTCAATTTCGCAATTAGAATTTTCACTTTTTTTCCCCCGTTAAACTTCCGCCAAATTAGTCCAATTTGATTGCATAATCGATTTCCTGATTTTTCCGATAATCTAGATAGTTCGACAACCACCTGTTTTTTGGGGGGGAAAAACCGCTAATTTCGGCTTTAAATCCAAACCAACCGTATCATTATTATTATTATTATTTATTATTATATAAGGGGCCATTTCGGCGGATTTTTTAATAATAAATAGAGTGGTTTCCATCAAAATAGATTGCATGGAAATATCCTCAAGAGAAATATGGAAAATGATTATCTATTAAACAAATGAAATTATCTTTATGCTCCTGTATAAAAATCCAACAATAATAAACAGGAAACAATTTTTCAATCTAGTAACTTTGCATAATATTAATAAAATTGGAAACAAATTCTAAAATGAAGAAATAACATTAATTCACAAATCTACCTGGATAAGGATAACGCAATTGTCCTTGAATCTCGTAATCATTATTCGTATAATAATCAGGTAACCATTGACGGGGATTAGTCTGCCAATTGTTATAATTCGCACCACTATTATCATTATTGTTATTATTATTATTATTATTTTGGAAAAATTGTAAATTGCCGGCACTCATCGAATTGTATCCATAATGGTCCCGAGGCCAGGATGGGCCCGCTATTTTTCACTAATTCAAAACTAGATCCAGCTACCGCCCCTTTATTAACAAATCACAATTTTCGAGTAACAACCCCCGATTGATTTTGTTTTTATTTGTTTATGATTGGAATTTTCCGGTGGTAGTGAGACGCCGAATTAGCGGCCTTATCAGTCGATACTGTAACGAAAATGTGCCTTCAGGTGAGAAGAGTCGGACTATCGGGGGTGCAAAACATACCGGATCACACGTGGATAAAGTCTTCGATTCACGTAGCTAACAACGTGCATATACCCGTGCCGACACTTTTCCATCATTTGTTTCTATATTTATATACTCATTATATACATATATAGTATATAAATTATGAATCTATGTATAGATGATAATTGAATTTGATTTGGTCGTAATTTCAATAATTAATAAATACGACTGCACCTCATATATGTATAGAGCAATGCAATTTTAGTGCAATTGTTTTAATTGTACGAAAAACTGGTCACGTGGCTGATTATTAATAAATTGGAGGGAATTACCGATAATGGGACAATAACGTGTGCCGTTGATAAGGTCAAAATAGAGGAATAGAAAAAAAAAAGAAAAATCGGGCGTAAATGTGAATTTTTATTTGATTTATTTGAGTGTTGGCAGTAATTTTTTGCCAAAACTTTCACTTCCCTATTAGAAATGTACACGAATATAAATAATTTATTTCAAAATTAATAATAATAATAATAATAATAATAATCGGGTATTGATTGGCCAATATATGAAAATTTGGAAAAAAAATTTTTTTAATTGAAAAATTTACATTCGAAACTTTTACAAATCTTTGTACAAATAAGATGATTTCCACCGAAATAACTCCTACACTTTGTTGCGATACTTTCACTTTTATTGAAACACAAAAGTCTCGACTATTATAAAGCCGAATTGTATATTTAATTGATTTTCAATAGAACAAAATAATTACAACAATTCCCAAACGATAAATAAACCGTTTTGTTGGTTCGGCAAAAAAAGTCGGATTTTGTCGATTGGGAAGGTACAACGAAATTCCAGTTTTATTAGCGTAATTGAATTTATCGATGGTAATCGATTTTGTTAACAAGGCGAACCGGTTCCGGCTAGAAAGCGAAATCGGTCTCACTTTTACACTAGTTGTGATTATTCGACAAATTATCAGAATCTACTTTAGTTTCATAAAAATACGAGTTTTTTTCCACAAAACTATCAAGTTGGAAAAGCTGGAAACTTCAAGGTTACCAGGAAATTTGCCACCAAAAACCGAAAAATCACGATTTATCGCCAATATTGAAATTTAAACACAAAAAAAACTCAATATAGAGTAAATCTAACGATTTATAATCTCGCAAACTATAAATGGAGGGTTTTTCGAAGGGTGCGTTATTTATTTCGAAGAAAAAATCGAAAAAATAGCTCTACGTTGGGAGCGAGACTCGAACCCGGGACGTCTTTCTTGAGAGACGTGGGTTCGATCCCGGCTCCGAATCTGCACTTAATTCGCACTTTTTTCCATATAATCGGAACAATTTGGGAAAAATTCACAATCGTCGTGATCAGTTAAAAGTGATAATCACTAATGAAGCTCTCGGTGAGATTACAATTTGGAAACAGTGCCTCCTCTCAAGGTTATTCATATAAAAAACGAAAGATAACGATCTTAAGATCCTCATTACTAACAATTGTCAATTTATTCAAAATTACAATTCTCAACTGTCG
>JAZBGZ010001832.1:0-12757 GCA_037414795.1 Stenodera caucasica
ACAAAAGAAAATTGTTATAATAAGTGATGTTTTATTGGCACAACAGACAACAGATGAGGTAAGACAGGTTCGAACTTTTGTAATATATTATAGATTATTGATTGATTCTTTCAACAATCAAATAGGCCATCGATGATTATTTTGGTACTGATATAAGCGGACCATCGGGAATGAGCGCTATCCCGCAATCATTTGATGTAAGAACGCCTTCACTTATTTTCATACAAATCTCATAATAAAAAAAATCTTGTTCAATTAGGTCAATGTTGATGATGACTTGTATCAATATGGGATGTTGAATACTATCACATTCGATCCTTTGATCATCGATCTCAGAGATGATTTAGATTTATCCGATACATTAGAGAGATCACAGGCTAAACCGCAGCAGCAAAACCACCAAACTCACCCGCATGATGATTCGCCGCGAATTCCGCCTGCAATGATCCCTATCAAAGGGAAAGGTGAAGGCAAAAATATAAAAAGACTCAATGATTTAGATCATAATGAAGGTGCGAGTGAAAGTAGTTAAGGGTCATGTAGTGACATTGGGGAGGAGGCTGTCTCCTTATACAATAATTTCACCGAGAAAATGCAATTACTCTTGGCAAAGAATACCGCGAAAGAAAAAGTTTTAAAAGAACAGCTAAAAAAATTAAATTCAAAAAAACAGAAAATTTTGAAAGGACTTGAGAGTGTGAATAAAGCAAAAAAAGTCATAATCAAGGTTTTAAATAAAGTGGACTAATTTAAGTTTTAGATCAAATGTAAAAGATTTTGAATTGTTAGATAGTAATATGTTTTTTATTTTATATAGATTTTTTTTTTTTGCCATAATAGATAACTAGTGTGATGTCAGAGAATGTTTGATTTTGTTTTCTTTAATAAATGAGACGTTTGTGAGTTATGTGGAAATTTGAGATGCGTTTTTTAATAGATAACTTTTAGTGGACATTCACATAGTAATATTATTATTACCTGTTTGAAAAAAATATATTCATCCATAAAGTGAGAGCATACCCAGCTGAAAATGATTAATGAATCAAAATATCAATGATGAAGCAGCATTCAATATTCTTCATTATGGAAAGTCAGAAATTTTAATGAATGAGAAATGAATAGGTACACTAACCAAACTCTTTTGCACCCTATAGTCTCAGAATTTATGAGTCAGAGCTGATAAATTGTTCATAATGAATAAACCAATAGAGAAACCATTGGAAATATAAAAACTCTATAGTCAATAGTTCAAAAATTTTATTGAAAATATATTTTATGTACATATCAATGGGGAATAAGATTGATACTCTAGCTGAATTGATATGTCAATCATATATCACTATAATGATTATTTAGTAATAAACTGAGATACACCTAATAACTCTTCATCACGTAATCAAATCATTTTTGGAACGCATCTATTGATCCAAAAATTTTATATTGGTTGTCAATCCAACAGCTCCCTAATTGATAAAGGGAATGAGAAGCAATTTGATATTAAGTTCGGCAATGAAAGAAGCCATATTAATAAGTAATCGAAACTGACTGCTCGGATAATAATGATTGAATAACAATCGGTTACAGCACAGCAACGTTTATATCATGTTATTGGCACATGCGCGATAGTTGATAATATCACGGCGTATTTCCGAAAATAATGACTTGGAATATGCTTCGATTTATCAATGTTCGCAGCCCAAATCGAATACTGACAAGCTAGACAGATAATATTAGGAGAATCACTCTCACCACCACATTTGATACAATTATGGATAATCGGCACAGCCATAATTTATTCAAACGCTCACTTAGAGCAGCGTTAACAAACTGGACAATCATTCAATCTATTCTTGAAATAAATAAGCAAATTGTGAGCATTTCACAGCTCTATGGTAGTCAGCACATACTCAACAATTTGTGATTGTTTTACAAGAAGCATTTAGTGAATTGTCACAAGTGTGCATGCGCAAGATCAAAAACCAGGATCTTAAATAGTGAACAAGAGCCACTGCCAACAGTATCGCGCAGGCGTTGAATCAAAAACTAAAATCCTGCAAGATTCAACAAAATTCAAGAATTTTGGCGAGAAAGTGGGTTAGAATCGGCACTACTATACCACTTTCATAGATGTCTTAAGAATACCGCTAGTAGGGTTTTGTTTGGTATAGACCAACGAGGAGGTATGGACGATCAACTTTAACAGTTCATTGATTTGCAAAATGAGTCCGAAAGAAATTTAGATCTAATTAGAGCTAATGCTGTTAGAAATATTGAAAAAAGTGAAGTGCATAATAAAAGGGCCTTTGATCAAAGTGATAAACAGCCAAAAAAGTACAAAACTGGAGATTTTGTAATGATCTTAAATACAGATACAACTCCAGGAGTTAACAAGAAAGTAATTCCAAAATATCACGCACCTTATGTTGTTAAAAAGAACCTTCCGAATGATCGGTACTTTATCAAAGATGTAGGAGGTTTTTAAATTACGCAAATTCCCTTTGAAGGTATTTAGGAGTCAGAACAATGAAACCCTGGCAGGAAACCTCGAATTCAGACTTAGAGTTTGACGATCAATTATCAAATGTTAATTTAGCAAAATTATGTTACCGATTATGACTGATTACTGATTTATACTACCATTTTACTTGTCGTTAATTTTTGAAAATTTGAAATTTTGAGTTTATGTTTATTTATACAATGTTAATCATGTCAGGATTTATGTCTCGAACAGGTTAAGTGTTTCTTATGTTATGATTCTTGTATTATTTCATATTGTGATATGACCTTTAAATTATGTTTTTAGAACATTATGTTATGTTCTTATGTCCTCATGTCATTATGACATTATGTCATGTTCTTATGTCCTTATGTCATTATGTTGTTCTTATGACATTATGCTATGTTCTTATGATGACATTATGCTATGTTCTTATGTCATTATGTAATGTTCTTATGACATTATGTCATGCTCTTATGTCCTTATGTCATTAGGTTATGTTCTTATGTCATTAAGTTATGTTCTCATATCATTACGTTACGTTATTATGTCATTATGTTACTAAGACATTTTATGCCATTTGGTCAAGTTATATTATAATGTCATGTTATCTCATTATGTCATACTATGTCATATTGATTGTTTTGCATTGATGAAGTGATGTTGTGAAAATTGATTTTGGAAGTGCGAATTCATATGATCGAGGTCGATCACAGAGTCAGGTTGGTCGAACTGTAGTCGAGCTCTGGCGAGAACGCCCGAGGCGGTCGACTGAGTGTGGGCATTAGGGAAAAAGAGTGCAATTATGGTGTACTTGTTCGATGTGTGCAATTATTGTCAGTTCTTTGTTATGTAACGTACCGTTTTCGCGACGCACCGTTTTTGCAACGCAGCATGTCGACCGAGCGCCAGCGCCAGAATACCGGTCTGCGCGCTAGGGCGACTGCGCCTGGAGAAGGGCTATCAGTTCAAGCCTACTACTATAAAAGTCGACCGCAGAGAATCACTCTCAAATCAGAGCTCCTTTGTACTATTTCGCTGTGGTTCATTGACGACCGGAATTATAAACCTGGATTGACCTGACTGTATTCAGCTGTGGTTCGTTGACGACCGGAATAATTAACCTGAATTAACCGGAGCTCCGCGGTGGCTTGTGGCGACCGGAGTTACCTGCCTTATTCTGCTGTGGCTCGTCGGCGACGGGAATTTCCGTTTATACTCTATTCTGCCGTGGCTTACTAGCGACCAAAAGTTATCCGTCTATTTGATTATTTGTTTTGTATATATATATATATTTGTAAATAACAGTATTTCTGATAGAATAATTATCGAATTAGCCGAGTGTATTTCTCACTTAGTAAAAGTGAGTGGCGCCCGAGAAACCGTCCGAACATCTCCCTGTATAAACGTACCCTCTGTTCTCTGATCAGCAACAACCAGGGCAAAAGGTTGTTACATATTTTTGACACCCGAGCAGAGACCGTTTTACAGAAGTGTTACAACCGCATTCGAAAGTGAGTTCTGCTTCTCCCAATCAAAGCCAACTCGATAACTGGAGATGGCGACAACCGAGCCCACTGCTACAACCGAGCCCACTGCGGCAACCGAGTCCACGGCGACCAACCAGACATCAGCTCCAGAATGCCCAAGAGTGAGTTGGATTTATAATTCAAATAAGGAATCGCTGGTGGGTCTAGCGACATCTCTCTTTCCCTTGAACAACGAGCAATGTCTCACGTTTCCGATCTGTGGAAGGAAGTTGCGGCAGCACTAAACGGTAATAAAAATTTGAATTAGCCATGCAAATTTCTTCTATTTATTAATGAAGTGATATCATTGTTTTTTCATATTCTATGTACTTAGATGGAAACAGTGTAAAAGACGCGAAAGAGAAATTCAAAAACTTAAAAGACACGTTCGGAAGTAACATCCTAGTGGTTCTGGACGTGTAAATCAAAAAGAGAAATGGAAGTTTTACGAACAGTCAGAATTTTTACGAGATTCTTGTCTAGTACGACCATTAAATAGACAATTGTACGGATCTTCAACATAAATTTGATTACCTTGATCATTTATATTTCAAGTAGCACTTGCAGTAATAACAGACGGCCGGTGAATGAGAAAACAGATGCTTTTGACGAGTCGTCCGACTTTTGCGACATTGACGAAGGAAATACTCAACTGAAAGGTACTGTATAAGTCCAGCAAAATAAGTGATCGCTGAAGCATTTTGCAAAAAATGATAAGTCAATGAACGTACTAAACCGTATCGCCGATGCAATATCCAGAAAAAAACCTCCATTAGTATTACCTCAACCCCCAACGATTGATGATGTCGATGGATTTTTGGTTGGAGTCGGTACTCACTGACAGCGATCAACAAACTTGCAACGCATGGAAACCGTTATAGAGATTTTGAATGCCGGCAATATGTTTCTGGTAATCAATCTTCATAAATATATTTTTTCTACAACCATTAAAATAAGCCATTCACTCAACCAATTTGAGTGCATAAAATTGCGCTCTTTCATTCGACTGGAAATAATTACGAAACAATGAAAAAAGTTCCTTTTTTTCACGCTTTTAATTGCTGCTTTCATTGGTCTAGTGAGCCTTGAGTTAATCTATCTTTACTGACATATTACGTCTATTAAATTTCCAACTTTTTAGAGTTATTGAAACTAATTAAAAAATAATTTCAATACGAAATTTTTATATTCATGGTTGTAGAAAAAATTGTGTATGCAACTCTTGTTTGAAGTGTCTTTTTTTCATTCGTGGTGTTTAAGATCACCATAATTTGACCAGGTCCGAGTGCTCAGATAGATCTAAACGAATGCACATGCATTACTATCAATTGAATATTTTTTTTTACAATACATTTATTCATCAAAAAACTCATTGTTTTTTTTATTCTCACAACACGACAATAACATAATCGTGAAGACGCTCACGATTAACATATGGTCCTTCAAGCCGAATAGAATTAATTCCAATAAAGCTAACATTAGCAAAAGTGATAATCGACGCCTGCATCGGTCCGTTTAGTGATCAACAGTCATCACCGTCGCAATTGCAGTTCATTTACGTCATATCATTCAGCATCATAAATCGACGCCTGCATCGGTCCGTTTAGTGATCAACAGTCATCACCGCCGTAATTGCAGTTATTTCGCGTCATCACCGTGTGATAAAAAATCACCACCAACATCGTCGAGCTGCCGACCTGACAACAGGTAAGTGGTTGCTCCAATTTTCTCACGAATTCCATTTGTCTCTAATTTTGCATCAATTTGTGCTTATAAGCGTCTCAATCTATCAACTATTTCTTTTGTATTCAACACTCGCGTTCGTTCATCGTTGCTTGGTATTTGTCTTAAGCAGATATTTTGTAAATGGTTTTGACTAGATCGCAGATTCATGACGAAACAGAGAATCATGACCATGATCTGGTACAACCGCCAAACAATGGCGTCAATGACAGTCAAAATCCTTTAATTGTGCTTCACGCAAAAAAGAACAAAATAAAATCCGACGTAAATCGGTTCAAAAGTTGGTTTGAAAGTAATCATACCGAATGTTCTGTATCCGCTCTTCAAGTGCGGCTCAATGATTTCTCAAAAATTAAAGATCAGTGTGATATTGTTCAAGATCAAATTGAAGATGCAGATACAGACACATCGGAGCTGGAACACGAAAACGAACGTTTAGCTTTTGAAACAGTTTATCACGAATTGCATTCCACTGCCGATGAAGTCATTCAGAAATTGGAATAAAAAGCCGCAAGCGAGCGTAATAATCAAACTCAAAAAGCTAAATATATAAATTCACCGTCGGTTTCGCCACATTTAGCGCCGATTGATATAAAACCTTTTAATGGTTCATATACGGAGTGGCTACCATTTTTTAATACATTTAATGCTCGTATTAACAATGATTCCCAGTTAAACAAAATACAAAAGTTTCATCATTTAAGAAATTCGCTTCGCAATGAAGCACTAAGCGCCATAAGCGCACTAATTATTTCAGAAACGAACTATGATAGTGCTTGAGAGTTATTGAAAGTTCGTTTTAAGAACAAACGTTTGATAGTAGTACAACAGCATGTCAGCACGTTATTTAATTTACCAGTCCCAGTGAAGAACTCTGCTTCTTCTTTACGTCAGTTACTGATCACTGTTAACGTAAATCTACAAGCTTTAAAATCTTTGAAAATTAATACCGATTCTTGGGATGCTATTCTCATACATCTGATCTCCACAAAATTAGGTTTCATCACGCGCAAAACATGGGAAGAGTCATTATCTGGTACAGATCTTCCTACATTTGTACAATTAGTTGATCATTTGACACAACGATGCCATTTACTTGAAGCTCTAGAAATCAATAAATCGACAACAAAAATCCATAATAAACCAGCGCAAAAACCAAATCATTCGCCCTATTTTAATTTATTTAATACTAAAACATCTAACTTTGCAATAACTAACAAACAAAGTTCCTGTTACTTTTGTAAAAAAGCACATTTTATTTATGCTTGCGCGGAGTTTTTGAAATTGGCAGTTTCTGTACGCCAAACCCACATTAATCGTCTAAAATTGTGCAAAAATTGTCTCCGACCATCGCATAGCGCATCAAATTGTAAGTCAGCCGGTTGTAAAGTGTGTAATGAAAAACATAACACGTTACTGCATAAAGACGTGATTGCCCAAGAAAAAACACAACCATCTACATCTATTTCGAATAATTGTTTACAAAAGGTTGATAATGTCTTGACTCAAGTACTATTATCTACAGTGATAATCAATATTAAGGACAAGAACGGTCAGATGCAACAATGCAGAGCATTCTTGGATGTTGATTCGCAATCAAATTTCATTTTGGAATCAACCTGTAAAAGACTCGGTCTACCCACAACGAAAGTAAACGTTGCCATTCCCGGAATTCACGATAGCTACAGTAAAATTCATCGAGCTGCCGACCTGACAATCATTTCAAACTTACCATCAGTCACATTCGAGAACAATACTCTATAAATTCCCGAAAATATTAAATCAGGTGATCCTGACTTCAATGTCACGCGACCTATAGATATGTTGATAGGCGCACAGCTATTTTGGCAGCTGCTCTGTGTAGGTCAGATTAAGGCCAACAATGGTCCCATATTACAAAAAACAGTTCTTGGTTGGATAGTAGGCGGTCAATTGTTGAATCAAAAACTACAAGCCTCCACAAAACTTGCAAATAAAGCAATGAATACTTCACTTGAACAACAAGTAGAGAAATTTTGGTCCCTCGAAAATGTAAGATTACAATCAAAAACGTCACTAACGGCATTAGAATCACAATGCGAAAATCATTCCATGACCCATTACGAGCGCGTTGATGGCAGTCGCTTTCCGGTACGTTTACCTTTCCTGAATAGTTTTAATACATTAGAAAATTCCATTTAAATGGCCAAACGACGATTCTTAAGTTTAGAGCAGAAATTAGCTAGAGACCAGTCCTTACAGGACAACCATACTAACTTTATGCCAGAATATAAACAATTAAACCATATCTATGCAACTCATAGGCTCAGCAGATGATTTCAATCATCAACAAAACCATTATTTTCAACCACATCATGCGGTATTTAAGTACGAAAATCAAATACCCAAGATCCGCGTAGTATTCGATGGTTCTGCACGTACATCATCAGGAACCAGTTTGAATGAAACATTGTTAGTCGGGCCTAAAGTTCAGAATGACATTTTTGATTTATTAATTAGGTTTAGGACAGCAAAATATGCATTTACGGCAGACATCTGCAAAAATGTATAGACAAATCAAAGTACATCCTGATGACCGCAAATATCAGCTGATTTTGTGGAGAGATCGCCCTTCCGAACCATTATCAATTTATCAATTGAATACCATCACTTATGGTACCTCATGTGCGCCATTTTTAGCAATAAGGTGTTCACGACAATTGGCATTAGAGAATATGAATAACGATAAACAATCGTGTCAAACAATATTAAATGATTTCTATGTGGATGATCTGTTGACAGGCGCTGACACTTACGAGCAGACACTTAATTTAAGAAATAACATAGTTAAACTTTCACAATCGGGTCGGTTCGAAATGGCGAAATGGGCTGCAAATGATGAGAGATTATTGCCACATACGACCAACTTAGACGCAGTCGCAATGAACTTCGATAAAAATTCGGAGACAAAAACGCTCGGTTTATTATGGCAAACAAGCAGAGATGTATTTAAATATAGTCTAAAATTGCCGCATCAATCAAATAGAATCTCTAAAAGATCTATCTTGTCATCAGTTGCGACGATTTATGACCCTTTGGGCCTCCTTGGTCCAATTACAATGAAAGCAAAGCTAATAATACAAACGTTGTGGTCACTAAAATAAGCCTGGGATGAAAGTGTACCAGCTGCTATACAGACGGAATGGTCAGAAATTTTGAAACACCTTGAGACAATACAGCTGTTAGACATTCCTCGAGACATTTACAGTACTAGTGCATTAGAACATGAGTTGCACTGCTTTTCTGATGCTTCGGAAAAAGGTTACGGGGCCTCAATATACCTGCGAACTATCAATCTCGATGGCACCTTCATCTCGTCACTTTTATGTTCAAAAAATAGAGTAGCCCCATTAAAATCTACAACCCTTCCGCGATTAGAACTCTGCGGTGCCGTCCTGGCTGTGCAGTTATACGATTCAGTTATTGATTCATTGAATGATAACATTAATGCAAAATTCTTCTGTACAGATTCGAAAATAGTATGGTCTTGAATTTGCTCGACGTCAAGTTCATTCAAAACCTTTGTTGCAAACAGAGTTGCGGAAATACAACACTTGTCAAATCCCAACGAATGGAGACATGTTCCGTCCCTCTTGAATCCAGCCGACATACTATTTCGCGGAATATTAGCTCATAAATTAATCGAAAACCATTTGTGGTGGAATGGCCCAGATTTTTTAATGCTCAATAACATGCATTGGCCAAAAAGTGCTTTAACCCTACCACCCACTAATCTGCCTGAGCAGAGACAGTTAACCATTTTGTCCAATTTTAACGTCGTGAAAAACAATACCTTGAATAAATATTCTGAACACTATTTTGATTTTATCAAATTAAAAAGGTCAGTAGCTAGGTTAAACAGATTTTTCAATTTTGTACAGTACAGAACAAAAAATAGCACAATAGACAAGATAAGCTTCAAAAAACCATTAACACATTTACAATTAGAGACCGCGACAAAGTGTATCATAAGAACTATACAAAAACAAACATTTACAGAAGAATTTCGATCATTAACAAAAAATAAGCAAATACATCAATCTAGCAAGTTATTGTGTTTAAACCCTCATTTAGATGAAGACAATATCATTCGAGTAGGTGTTATTTAAAACTTGATTGGTTCTGAGGCGCAAAAACACCCCTACATATTACCAAAAAGCAGTCACATTACACAACTGATTATCAGATATTACCATATGATGAATTTGCATGCAGTTCCACAAGCCACTTTCACAGCAATATGCCAAAAGTATTGGATTTTGTCGGGTCAAAGTACTGTCAGAAAGGTCTTGCATCGATGTATGAGATGTTTTCGTACAAAACCCACTCAGCAAACCCAACTAATGGGAAATTTACCGCCTTGCAGAGTACAGCCTGCTAAAGTTTTTCAAAATACAGGTCTTGATTACGCTGGTTCAATAACGTAAAACTTCATCCAGGTAGAGGCCGAATCAAAACCATGAAGGTGTATATCGGTATTCGTATGTATGGCGACAAAAGCCGTACATTAAGAATTAATTTCAGATTGCACAACTAATGCATTCCTGAGCGCTTTAAAACGTTTTATATTACGGCGCGGAAAACCGCAGAACATATATTCTGACAATGCAAAAACGTTTGTAGGCGCTAATAATCAACTCAAAGAACTGGAAAAAATGTTGAAATCCAATAATTTTGAACCGAATATTAACAAAAAATTATGCGAAGAAGGGATCAGGTTTCATTTTATTGCACCTAACGCTCCACATATGGGTGGTTTATGGGAGTCAGCGGTGAAAAGCACAAAATATCACTTAAGACGAATCGTAGGCAACGCACTATTTACGTTCGAGGAAATGTATACGTGTCTCACACAAATTGAAGCATGTCTTAATTCGCGTCCTTTAACACCACTATCTAATGATCCAAATGACCTATCCTCTTAAACACCTGGTCATTTCCTGATTGGGGCACCACTTAATTCAACCCCAGATCAAGACTTCACGAACGTCAACCAAAATCGACTGTCACGATGGCAACGTATCACCCAAGCAACGCAGCATTTTTGGCGCCGTTGGTCGAAAGAATACTTGACCTCTCTCCAGCAAAGAAACAAATGGCGCTAATCGACTATTGTGCAATGCAAGGTGAGCGATCTTGTATTAATTGTCGAAGACAACACTCCACCGTTGACTTGGAAGTTGGGACGCATCATCGAAATACATCCTGGTGCTGATGGACTTACGCGTGTCGTCACGATAAATACTGCTTCTGGACAACTTAAATGTCCAATTCATGAGGTGTGCTTGTTACCCCATGAAGGCAGCAATTAGTGACAGTGGATGTTTTGTGCTGGTGTGCGATTTCAGTCTGGACAATAACACATGAGCTGTCAATATATTATTATTATTTCATTTTTTTTGTGTAGATTTGTTTGTTCATTGTATTTGTTCTCTATTATTTTTTATTTCATATTTTTTAATCATATTATAATTATTGTTCCTTCATATTGAAAGCAACCCATTACTTTCAAGGAGGGGACAATGTTTTAGATCACCATAATTTGACCAGGACCCGAGTTGGGGTGCCGCCAGGTCCCGAGTCGGGGTGTCGCCAGGTCCCGATTCAGGTGGTCCGGGTCTGGTCAATGTTCGATATTGAACAGATATTTGGCCATGTACCGAGTTAGTTGGTCCGGGTATATTCAATGTCCAAAATTGATACGTATATTCGGCCAGGTCCCGAGTTAGGTGGTTCGGGTCTCTTCAATGTTGAAATTGTGACATTAAACCGACTAGGCCCCAAGTAATTTAGATTAAGTTTTGTTTTTGAGCGAACAGTGCTCAGATAGATCTAAACGAATGCACATGCATTACTATCAATTGAATATATTTTTTTACAATATCTACATTTATTCATCAAAAAACCCATTGTTTTTTTTATTCTCACAACACGACAATAACATAATCGTGAAAACGCTCACGATTAATACTTGGGATTTTTCCACTAGTGAAAAGAAGACTCACTTCAAACACTTGTTACATAAATAACTATTATTTAATCTAATTTACAAGTAGAAATTTTTTTTTCCATCAAAATTATTAACAAATCATGAAGCTTTTTTTGATGATATCTGAATATTTTTTCTTAGTATAAAATATGATAAATAATATTGTACAAACAATATTTTAAATGTGCAATGCAGTAACAAAAAGAGCAGATGGTTTTAAATTCAATTATATTGCCATGGAACTGCCCCTTCGACATTAAAATAATCACAAAATTGATCTCGGATTGTTATAGCAGATCGACTGCGATTGTTCATTCCATTAAATCTTTCATCCTTACGACTTCGACTTGTCGTCAAAGTTCCTCGCCTGAACCTTTTGAGATATCTTCACTCTAAATGTTTGATGGAACATAGGTATTATCTTCATCTTGTTTTCGAAGCCAATTATGGAGACATATAATTGCTTGAACTGTACTTACAATATTTTCAACTGTGCCTTCCATTGGTTTCTTCATTATTCTCCACTGACTTACCATTATTCCAAAAGTATTTCCAATTGTTCATCGAGCTCTACTTTATTCAGTTCAATTTTAAACAGCGGATATAGCAATGACACTGTGGACGAGGTTCTACAAAAGCATTTTAAAGGTATAAACTAAAAAATCACATCTTCAAGGTGAACCTCCTGGGCAACGCAGATATACACCTTCGATGAAACAGTTCGCCCATACATTGTACTTTTACTCGCCTAAAGCTTATAATTTTTCACGTGAACATTTTGTGTTGCCTATCGGAAGGACTATTAGAAAGTGGTTGAGCAGCCTAAATTGTGAATCAGGGATTTTAGGTGAGGTGCTGGAATTTTTAAAACAAGAAGTGTATGATAAACTTCATTTGAAAAACTGCGCTTAAGTTATGGATGCTATGTCCATAAGAGAGCAAATTTTATGAGACAACAAT
>JAZBGZ010001833.1:1079-11765 GCA_037414795.1 Stenodera caucasica
AATATAGTACGAACGAAGAATTGTTGATTTGTTTTTTTTGGGGAAGGGGTGCAATCAACCCCTATCTGAAAATATATATTATTAATAATTATTAGAATTGTGTGCAATATTTTCGATGTAAGTAGGAGCTGTTGAAATAATTCAAAAAATAAATATTTTACCGCCGCTTAACGTCAATTTGTTGTTATAAAAATTCAAGGGTTGTTTCTTTGGTGTTGTTCTAGATCACCTTTAAAACAATCACCGGTACAACTATAAATCACCAAAAACGTAAGAAGAGAAGGTTAGTGTTGGAAATTTCGAAAATTTGTGTGTATAAATTCATCCCTTAATTTGGTGGTGGATTTAGCGCCGACTCGATTATCAACAACAACAACAACAACAACAAATTTGAATAGAAGAAAAATTCCCGTGTTGTTTTTTTGTTTTTGATTCCGCGGTGTTTTTATAGTGTTGTGTATTTTGTGTTTGTGCTTGAATCGAAATCCGTCTTCTAACAACCCGTTGTTGTTAAAATAATAATAATAAAAAAAAAAACGCGGGGGTTGTTTTATCGTTTTGTTGTTTGTGAATTGATAGCCGTCAAGATTTTCAACACGGAGGACCAAAATTTAATAAATAATTTAAAAGTTGAACATGAAAATCTCGTAGCAAAGTGGCTGCAAAATTCATTCAAAGTACAAGAAACAACAACAACAACAACAACAGCCCTTGATTTGAGGTCAACACCTCTATCGCTACAAATACCAATGGCTGAGGTTAATAATCGGCCTGTATTTAAAATGAATAATGATTTTTGGAATCAGGCCCGTGGGCCACCCCAAACATTGGCCCAAAATTTGAGTAATTCAAATCAAAATTCACCGGTACCGGGCACAACTAATTCAATACCGGCACATAGTCCATCACAACAACAAAACAACAATAATAACAACAACAACAATAACAACAATCAACAACAACAACAAAATCATGTGATTACAAGTGGTGCAATGGCGTTACAAAATCAACAACAATTACCACAACCGCCGAATCAACAACAAAACAACCAACAACAACAACTGAATCAACAAAACAACCAACAACAACAACAATCGAATCAGCAGTTGGGAAGTCCGAATTCGCATTCTCAAGTCGCTCAAGCTCATGCTCATGCTTTAGCTCAAGTCCAAGCACAACAACAATTAGTTCATATGTCACAACAACATCAACTAAATAGTGGTCAAAATTCACCTGATAAAATGGCGGAGAAATTAGTTAATGATCTACAGGTGAGCATAATTTCATTACAATTATAAGCATGCGATTTTATTTAGAATTATACGCAATTTTTTTCGAACAATCACTTCAATTACGGCCTGTATATAGTTGGTGTTTAGTGTTAAAATCCGATTATAATTGTTATTATTTCAATTCGCGCACGGTCTGTATAATTTGAGTTTTATGTCGAAATTGTTTTTATTTTCAATAAATCAAATTGCCTCAACTATAATTTCAATCACATCCCGTATAATTCGATTTTAGTTTATTTTTTTTTTGGTCAAATTGAGAGATTATCGTCGTTATTCAGTTTTTCTGTGATGAGCGTGCGATTTTCCTAGAATTTCCCGGTAATCACTTTAATCACGGCCCGTATAGTTTGAATTTAGTGGCGTAATTGCATTAATTTATTGAGAAGAGTTTTGTGTCGAAATTGCGGTGATTTTTTTGTTTTTGAGTTTTGTGTTGTTATATTTATTGTTATTTTTTTCGAATAATCACTTCAATTACGGCCTGTATTGTTTGGTGTTCAGTGATAAAATCCGATTATAATTGTTATTATTTCAATTCGCGTACGGTCTGTATAATTTGAGCTAAAATGTCGAAATTGTTAGTTTTTTTTTCAACAATTTTCCAACTATAATTTCTATCACGTCCCGTATAATTCGAGTTTGGTTCATTTTTTTTTTTTGATCAAATTGAGAAATTATCGTCGTTATTCAATTTTTCTATAATTTCCACGATTTTTTTGCCGGTAATCACTTCAATTACGGCCCGTATAGTTTGAATTTAGTGGCATAATTGCATTTAGAAAGAGTTCGGTCTGTATAATTCGAGTTTAGTGTCAAAAATTTTTTGATTTTTTTATTGTTCAATTTATTTATTTTTTTTGACAGTCATTTCAATTACAGTCCGTATAGTTGTAGTTAATATCGAAATTGTATTTTTCTAGTGATTTCCGAATTTTTGTAACTACGATTCCTATTACACTCTGTATAGTTCGGGTTTTGTGTTGTTTAATTTTTCATTTTTATTTCGTGAGCATGCGATTTTTCGAGAATTTTGCACAATTTTTCCGACTTCAATTACGGCCCGTATAGTTTGAAATTAGTGTCAAAATTGCATTGTTTTCTGCTCTATTATTATAATTTTTATATCCGATTTTTGCGAAGAGTGCGATTTTTTTGCTTACGGTCTGTATAATTTGAGTTTAATTAACATTGTTTGTTTATAGAAAAATAAAGAAATTGTCAATTTCTATTCTTTTGACAATCACTTTTATCACACGCCGTATAGCTTGAGTTTAGTAGTGAAATTGCATTGTTTTCTGATTTTTCATTATTTTTGCTATTCGAATTGTTGAAAAACGTGCGTAATTTCGAGTGCGGTCTGTATAATTCGAGTTTTGTGTCAAAATTGCTTTGTTTTTTGTTATTTTTTAACTATTATTATTTTTTTATCCGAAAATTTCATGAGCACGTTATAATTAGTGATTCGTCCCATTTTTTTTTGGGATCTCAACTCAATTACGGCCTGTATAATTTTAGTTTGATGCCTTAATCATGTTGTTCTCATTTTTATTGTTGTTTTTTTAAAGTTTAAAGAATTGTCGTTAATGCTTTTATTTTCATGATTTTTTCGAATAGTCATTTTTATTACTTCCCGTATAATTCGAGTTTTGTGTCTAAATTACATTATTTTTAGTTATTATTATTCTTATTGTTTTGTATTTTTGGAAAATTGACGAATTTCTCTAGTAGATGTGCGATTTTTTAATAATTTCTTTAATTATTTTTTCAACTTCAACATCAATTACGGCCCGTATAACTTGAATTGAAGTGTGTATGATTCATCGTCATTTCAATTAGTTTTTTTTTTTAAATGTCACTTTTATATTTTGAAATTTGAGCTTAATTTTCGATAATCAATTACAGTCTGTATATTTTCGAATTGTTTTACGATTTTGACTTCAATTACGTCCTGTATAATTCGAGCTTGATACTTAAATAATGTTAGTTTTTCTTAATTATTTCAATTTCGAAAAAATTAAATAAATAACCGTTAATATTTAACAATTTTTTTGAAAACAGTCATTTCAATTACACACCGTATAATTTGAGTTTTACGTCTAAATTATACATTATATGTCTTCAATTATTTGTTTTCTGTCTCTTTTTTTTTGAGGTTTACGAAAAATTGAAGATAAGTTAAAAACCCCATTTTCATAGTAGGCGTGCGGTTATTTATAATTTCGCTATTTTTCAACTGTCAGCTCAATTACAACCTGTATAATTAGAGTCTTGTGTCTAAATTATATTGTTCATTGTCATCATTATTATTATTGTTATTTTTTTCAATCTATTTGTAAAATATGTGCGATTTTCGTATAATTCCACAATCAGTCAATTATTTCAATTACTCCCCGTATAAATTTGAGTTATGTTGATTTTATCGATTATTATTATTATTAATTGAGTGATAGGCGTCAATATTTGTGATTTGAAGATAATTTTCTCTAATTCCCGAAATTTTATCAACAATCACTTCAATCACGTCCTGTATAATTCGTGTTTTATGTTTAAATTGTATTGTTATACGAATTTATTTATTTATTTTGTATTGCATAAACTCGATACACGTGCGATTTTATTCCGGAACTTACCAGTTTTACAAGCTGTAAATTCAATTACGTGCTGTATAATTTCACGTTTTACACATTTTATATGTTGTTTGTTATTATTATTGAATTTTTTCTTTAGAAAAATCGAAGAATCGCCGTTAATAGATGGAACCAAATAGAATAAATAATGATAATAATAATGATAATAATGATAATAATGAATATCCAACTATTGAGTTAATTACAGATCAGAAAAGTATTTATTAGTCGTTTATAAAAGGAACCAAGCAAAAAGACTTTAATTACATACAGTTCGACTACGTACTATTTAAAAAAAAAAAACAAAAAAAAAATCGAACATATGTCGGCAACATATGCTAAGCTCTTTCATACTCTCTCTTTTCAACTCTTTACCTTTCGATTTTTCTAATTGTTAGGTTTTGTTTTTATTTGTTTTTTTCCCGGGTGAAAAACCCAACGAAATTCGGATTCGAAGTCGAAGTAGGAAAAAAAAAACAACGTATTGTTTTGCTGATACAGTTGGCGCCATCTGGATGACGGCGTCTTGAAACTTGAAAAATTTCAAGACAGACGGCGTCGCGACGCTCGGTGTGCGTCCCAGATTCGATAATTTTCCGATTATTTTTTTGTTGCAATTTTGCATGATTAGTTGTTGTTCTGAATGTTGTTGTTATTGTTGTTGTTTGTTGTTGTTGTTGTTGTTTTGAAAAGGATCATTACTAATTTTAACAATAAACAGTTGCTATCCCAATTAACGCTGCCGGATTTTAATCAACTGCAAAGGAATTCAACAACATCATCGGCAACGATCAGCGAACGTACTTTAGAAGAATGTTGGACAACTCTGCAGCGAGTGAGTTGGATTCTGTTCAACCGTGTAGAGTATTCTTCCATTAAAGGCGGGGGTTAAAATTATTGAAAACAAAAAAAAAACTGAATCTCTAGCCCCACAATTGGCCCCAATACGGCACTTTCAATATTAACGCGAATTAACGCGAATTAAAGCAAATTAACGCGATTATTTTGTGAACATCCAAAACCGACCAATTCTAGTTAAATGCGGAATCACGCGAGTCCCTCAACTGCAACATTTTTTTTGAATAAACGATTAACGCGAATTAACGCGAAATTATTGCAAATGTTCAGAACTTACGCGATATTCTTGATAACTCACTTGATTAACGTGAATTAACGCGAATCTCTCCGAAATCTAGAAAATTGATGAAATTTCCCTACTAATGACGCGATTCTCATCTATTGAAATTACGCGAGTTTACCGCGAAACGGCAATTTTGTCTAAAGTGCGCCGACAAGTCGACTAAACTCAAAATAACGCGATTTTCGAAATTTGCGCCAAAATCGAAATTTATTGCAGATGAGAAATAACGCGAGTTTTATGGATAAATCACGAGTTAACGCGAATTGATTCGAACAGCTCGTAAAATTGGCCAAATTTAACGCGAGTTTCACCATAAAATTTCAGCAGTGTCGCGATTTAATTTTACGCGTTTTACGCGAATTAACGCGAATTTTCCTGTAAAACCTTCAATGATCAGTGATCATTGATTTAATGTTACGCGAGTGTCTGATTGAGTTGGAGAATCAACGCAAATAACGTGGATTTACGCGATTTTTTCGACAAAATTGCAACACTGGCGTGATTAGAGCAAATTCACGCGGATTTTTCAAAAAAAAAACTTGTGAAATAATTCACGGAAATCACGCGAATCTCTTCATGAAACATATGATTATTGACTCAAATCAACGCGAGTCTTGTTCGTAACTCCGCAAATTGACCAAATTCCGACTCACACGATTTACGCGAAATTACGCGATTTGTTTGCACTAAATTTCGAAATCACCGAGTCAAATATAATCCAAAAAAATACTTTTTTGTCCTTAACGCGATTTCACTTGATCACAAGATTACGCGATTCTCACTTAAAATATTTCAAAACAAGTGAAATGCAAAATTCTGGACACAACATTGATTGAATAGTGAATTTTCGTGATTAACGCGTAATAACGCGAATCACTTCAAATCAAAAATTGACAAACTTTATGATTTCACACGATCAACGCGAATAGACGAAAAACACGGAACTAAGTGATTCGGTCCAAAAAACTCCCAAAAATATTCTAGAGTGTCTAGAAAAAACAAAAAAAAAAGCGCGCAAGATTGCGCTTATCACTCGTAAAATATAACGCGTCACTAATTGAGTGACAACTAGAAAAAAAAAAAAAAACAAAAAAGCAAGCGAATCTTGTTACGAAACAAGCATTCCAAACATTCAACGCGAATTTACGCGAAATTCGCCACAAATTGTGAAAATTACGCGAATCAACGCGGATCTTCGCTTTAATTCCCGAAATTGCGCGAATATCGAAAAAATAGCGCGAAAAATCGTCGAAATTACGCGATCTGATCAATTCAAGCGGAATAACACGAGCGAATCCCGAATATACGCGAAATCACGCGAAATCCTCTTTAATTGTTGAATTTACGTGAAATAACGCGAATTTCGAACCGAATAATCGACGATCAGAATCTCAACTAATAGAGATGGGATTTTGATATGAATCGCAAATATCGATCTTTAATTTTGATTAATGTGCAGTTTTCGATGGGACATCGTGTAGATTTGAGCCATTTTCTAGTTGTTTTGAGAAGAAAAAATTCAAAATGGATCCTATCATAATATTTATATTTATAAAAATCAATTCAAATAGCCAATTAAATATTTAAAAACAAATGAATATTTGATAATGTCTTATCAAGTAGCGTGTTAAAATTACCAAAACAATTGCGCAATCATCTAACATTTAACATTAATTGGCTGGATTTTTCTAAATTAATCAAGTAACGATCATCAATTTTTTTTTTTTTGTCTTGTTTTGTTTATATTTTTTTTTCTGACGAATCACTAATCACCATTTTTGGGGTTAATAGGTCAGTTGTATAAGATGACAAAAAAAAACAAAACTGTGTCGTCGACACCCCCATTTCTTCAATCTTACATCAACCCTTTCGCTCAATCTCAACCCCTATTTACTTAAACAACTTTCACCATTATATAACTGCATGTTACAATTTTTTCTATCTTTTATATAAATCATATCGATTTTACCACCCTTCAATCTTAAGGGTGATTTTGGACGAATTATCTCTTTTTGGGGTATTGGTTGTTAAAACGTCCACAAATTCGTTATTATAATTAACAATAAAATCAAAAAATAAGGGTAAGTATTTTAAATATAATTTTTCACAATTTCTATTATATTTTTTTTTATTAATTATAATTGAAATTTCGGGTGGTTTTGTATCTAAGAAATGTTACCCTTATTGTCGTCGTTGTTGTCGTCGTCTACATCCGTTTCCGGTAATAATTCATCCCTTAACTCTTTCGCCTCTTTCTATATATCTCTATAGAGTTTTCTATAAATGAGACGAATTTTTTTTGTTATTTCGGGCAATTTTCCAGATTTTCTCGAAACGAAAATTCACTAAGTATTAAAATTTCGAAGAAGGGGGTGAGAAATGAAAAAATCCAATTTTCACACTTGAACACGTTTTAATTTCTCATCACTTCTCACCCCAAAAAAAAAACTTTTCCACGTTCTCTAACGAAGATGGTTTTTTTTTTTGTTCTAAGCGCAAGAAAATCCGAAACAAGGGTTGATTCGACGGTTAAATAACCGTCAACCCTCTGTTGATTTTATCCTTCAAAAATATAATCTAATGAAACAATTAGGAAATCATAATAATAATAATTTTTTTTTTAAAAACAAAAAAAAAAGATTCACACGGTGCAATGAATTGAAACAAAAAAAAAATTAATTCCCACCCCTCTAGTGTCTCGTTTTACTTATTTAAGGGTTGCTACAGATATCCTGTCGTCAAATAATTGTTTCAATCTCACGACAACAACAGATTTTTGTTGAGTGGTAGAACAACAGAAAAAACAATCAACCCCCTTATGTAAATTAGGCCCAGGTAAGACTCCCGGATTTAACACCTATTTTTCTTCGAATAATAATAATAATAATTAAAACAAAAAAAAAATTGTCGATTTTCATCGAATTAAAGGGGTTGAAATCGCGGAAGTACAAATTCGAGACGTTCTCACGACAAAAAATTTTTTTTTTTCTGTTTTGTGTTTTATGTTTTGTTTCGGGAAATTATTGAAATTCAAGGGGGTTGATTCTCACTCATCAACCCTTATACTATCATGTCAGATCACGATTCTAGATACCGCCGTTTTTGTATAATAGACAAGAATCATCCCTGTACGGGACCGAATTCTTTATAGTTGTTAAAACAGACTAGACAACCCTTAATAAATTAAATAAGGGTTGGGGGTATTTCTAATAATCACAAATATATCGATCATAGTTGGCCATGACTTGAATGATTTACAATAAAATAAAAAATAACAACAATAATAGTGATAATAATAATAATAATAATAATAATAATAATGATAATAATAATAATAATAATAATAATTATAAAACAAAAGAAAAAAGATCGAATTATTGGAAATATATCAAATATTGATGATATCTTTTTTTTTTTTTTATCAAGTTGGCTACATTCAATTGTCGCAATTGATTTTGTTTCTACCACGCCAACTGTTCAATTAATTAAATACTCCAATACTATAATAGTTGTCTTTTGTTTTCTTAACTTGTCAATAAATCTAGATAGCCGTGATTTCAACTAAATTCATGGATAACTAGTTTTTTTTTCTTAATATTCGTATGTTTAATAATTTAACAAAATTTTAAATATAGGGTGGTTTTATGACAAACTTTTAAATATAAGGGTGTGAGTGTATAGGGGTATATTTTATATATATGTGTGTGTGTGTGTGTGTAATAAAACACAAAGTTTTCCAGATCATATCGAACCATATCGCACTGGTACCTTATGGTACAAAATGCGTACACCTATAACTATCCTTGTCTAACACATAAATTAGATAGTAAATAAATAAGTCTATCTTTGTTTTTTTTTGTTTTCGATGTGTGTGTGTGTGTATTTTTTGATAAAGAACGATGTTGGAGAAGTTTTGTATGATGTGCGTGAATCGATCTTATCACCACCCCCATTTTTACCAATTTTACAGATAATTCCATTTCGACAACAACCCCCCCTCTCCCTCAATTCGGGACGAAATGAAAGGGAGGAACTGTCAATCGGGGGATGAATACGATAAAAAAAATAAAAAAAACAACCGGAAACATGTCGATTTGTTTGAATAGAAAAAGTTTATATACAAATTTTTCCCCGTTGTGGTTGGTTAACTTATTAAATTATATTGTACAACTCCCACTCTTTTATAGTGGGGGGCGGCATGAGTTAAGCGCTAAGTTGAGAGACTGTGTGATAGAGGAGAGGAGAGGGGGTTTAAGGGAGATACAATCTAACGAATCGTCGTTTTATTATTGTTGAAAACTCTCCAAAGTGGCCGCTATTAAAATAACAAGAAATAAAAACGAAAATCTCTCTATCTCACTCATTTCATCCCCTATTTTTAATCGAATTAAGATTTAAGTGCTTGCGCGATTTCTCAACATTTCTTTCATACTTTGACGATGAAGATGATGAAGAGATGACGAAAAGAAGAAGAAGCTTTAATCCAAATCCTTCAATTTTTCCCATCTCTATTCGATAATAACCGATAGAAAGAGATAACAATAGATTCGATTGCTTGATTTTAACATTTTTCCATTATTATTATTATTATTATAAAATAATAATAAATTAAAATTATTCCATTTTTTTTTCCTTTTGTTTATTTCAAGTGTGCTATGATTATTGTTGTTTGTTTTTTTATAGTCACGGCCACAGGTCACTTTGATGTGACAGAGCACACCTGTTTTATCCTATTCTTTTGTTTCATTATTATTAATATCATTGTTTCAATTTCTCTTTTCTGTTTCGCTTTTGTTTTTTGATGGAATTGTTTTGTTTTTGGTGGCTGGCCAACCGGTTTTTTACTGCTGGTTTTCGAGTAGTAAAGCCATTGACTTAACTCGCTGTCGTTTTTCTCTCTCTCTCTCTCTGTCTATCTTATGAATTTTCTTATTGGTTTTTTCCTATAAATATGTGCGTATTTATCTATCTATCTTTGTCTTTTATATTAGATGGGAGTGAATACGGTATATTTTGTATATTTAACCAGCCGACAAGTTTGTGGTCTGCCTCGCGAGATTTTATATTGCGCGGGTCAGTTATGTTTTTATTATCATTTATTTTTATCACGTTGGCTGAACTCGTAGCCATACATACATACATACATATAATACATATACATATTTATATATATGTGTATGTGTGTATAAATATTGAAGAAAGTTCATCAAAGTGGGCTGGTTTACTCTTTTATTTTTTTCTACACATATAATTCGTTCTAAAAATGTCAGTTTTTCCAGCAGTTGTCAAACTTTAGTATTTATTTATGTATAAGAGAGAATTTTATTATTATTATTATTATTGTAGTTTTTAGAAATTCCAGTAGTCCCAAATTTATTTTCATAAAAAAAAAATAAACTTGTAATTATATTAAGAGATCATAGAGTGTTTTGAATTATCATCGTTGCAATTGTTTTTCTATTAAAAATTCATTAAATTATAATTATCAGCAGTTCTCAAACTATTTAATCCGGTGTTCGATTAGATATTATTTGAAAAAAAAATTAAAGTAAATTATAATTTTTATTCAGCAGTTCTCAAACAAAGCTCGATTTTAAGTCGTCTCAATATTTTATTTGATTAAATT
>JAZBGZ010001834.1:0-12751 GCA_037414795.1 Stenodera caucasica
AACTCAATTTTTCATATAAAAAGACTTTTATTCCACATGTTAGATCATTTAAGAACAATACATCATGTGAGATCATTTCAATAAACAATCAACCAGCAAACAGGAGGGACGTGGTTTCATTGATAAATTGATTGATAAATTACCTTCTGAACTCCATATTCCGAGTTATAATTTTTGTGGACCAGGAACAAAGTTAAAGAAAAAATTGGAACGTGGAGATAAAGGAATCAATCTATTAGACGAAGCGTGCAAAGAACACGATATTGCATATTCTACAGGCAATCGGAATCAAGCTGATCAAATTTTAATAGATAAAGCAATTAAACGAATCAAAGCAAACAATTTTGGTGAAAAGATTGCTGCTACTACTGTTGCAGGTATAATGAAAGCGAAACAAAAATTAGGAATGGGGAAGAGGCGAACCAAACGAAAAACAACTGGTCTAAGTTCAATTTTTCGTAAAGCTAGACTTGCTATTCAACATAATAAATCAAGAGATTTGGATTCAGCTGCATATGTTGCTATGAGTGCATTGAAAGGAATAAGAAAAGTTCAACCAAAATCTAGAATTATTCCTATACCAAAAACTGGTGGTATTTTACCATTAATACCAATATTTGCAGGGCTAAGTGCTCTCGGTGCTTTAGCCGGTGGGTCATCTCAAATTGCAAGCGCAGTGAATAAAGCAAAAAGTGCACAACAACAATTGAAGGAAAGTGAACGACATAATAAACAAATGAAAGCAATTGCTATGGGCAGAGGTCTTTACTTGAAACCATATAAAAAAGGACTTGGTTTATATCTACAACCGTATAAAAAAAACTTGCAGTGAAATTACCCCGCCGACCGCTAACAAACATTGATCTTGTAAAATTTGCAAAAAACATTAGAAATTTTCGTGGTGTATTTATGCGTGACAATTTACCAAGATCAATCAATAGAATTGAGCGGGGTATAATTGATTTAGATAGTTATAGTGGTGAGGGAACACATTGGACGGCATATTAGAAAAACAATAATATAGTTGAATATTTTGATAGTTTTGGAAATTTAAAACCTCCAACAACTATAGTAAAATATTTTCAAAGTGATGGTGACGTAACAATCTATTATAATTATGATCGATACCAAAAATTTTATCAAGAAAATTGTGGTCATTTGTTTTTGAAGATTTCTCTATAATACTATGTAATTTGATTTTTAATTTATTTCTAATTTCTATACAAAACAATGAGGACGTTTATTTTGAGTGGAAATTCTTCTGTATTGTCAGCAGATTATTACCCTTCTATAGATTTACGTGACGATTTTGAGCATGAATATGTAATGGGAATAATAAACTTTGAAACATTCAATGCCATACCTAATATTGATGAAAAAAATAATAAATTTTATATAGATGCTTATGAAATTACGATACCAACCGGTTCATATGAAATAAATGATATTGACAAGTTTTTGAGAAATCGAATTGATTTATTAAAGAATCGTGGTTTCAATGGTTTATTGTCGTTACACGCTAATACCAATACATTACAATGTCATATAAGTTCAACCCATGATATAGATCTAACAAAACCAAATACAATTGCCTCTTTATTAGGATTTGGAAATGATGTATTATCAGCGAATACTCTACACATATCAAAAAAACCAGTGAACATTCTAAAAGTTAATGCTATAAAAATTGAATGTAATATAACAACAGGCTCATATTCAAATGATAAATTAGGTCACACCATACATGAATTAATTCCTGATTCACCACCAGGTTTTGAGATTATTGAGCGCCCCCAAAATGTTACTTATTTACCAATCAATACGCATGTCATAGATAATATCACCCTTAAAATAGTTGATCAAGATGGTGATTTGATCAATTTTAGAGGAGAAACCGTGACGGTAAGACTACATTTAAAACAGTATGGTTATTAAATATAATAACCATAAATTTAATTATATTGTTAGTCATAATCGAACTGTGAAACGATTGACACCTACAAATCGAGCATTTTTGAGATCAATTGGATTGCGATCTAAAGAATGAATATTTCAAATGTTGCTGAAAAAGTACGATTCAACAATTCACTAGTTAGTATTGAAAAGCATCCCCATTTACCATACGCAGTCACATCTTTTGGATATAACGATGAAATTCGGATTCCAATTTAACAAACAGATGTTTATACTTTACCATCCGCAAGTCATATTTATATAGAAGGCACAATATTGAGACAAAGCGATAATCAACCGTCAACTACAGTAAGACTTGTTAATAATTTCATTTGTCATTTATTTGAAGAATTTCGTTATGAAATTGGTGGTAAAGTAATTGATAGAGTTCGTAATCCTGGAATAGCTACAACTTTAAAGGGTTATGCTTCATTTAATCCAAATGAAAGTCAACGATTAATGAATGCAGGTTGGGGTCTTTCCAATGAACTCAAATATGAATTAATTAATACTGCGGGACATTTCAATATATGTTCACCATTAAGTTTGGTAATGGGATTTTGTGAGGATTTCAAAAAAATTATTCTCAACGTCAAACAAGAATTAGTATTGATTCGTAGCAATACTGATTTGAATGCAATAGAAAATTCAAACACTGCTGAACAAATGAAAATAACGATAACAAAATTAATGTGGAAAGTTCCACAGATTTCAGTTGCTGATATAGAACGTCTTAATTTACTCAAGTACGTTGAACGTGGATCTGAAATAGATATATCATATAGATCGTGGGAATTACAAGAGTTGCCATGAGTTCCTAAGACAACAGAAAATTCTTGGAATATAAAAACTGCATCACAATTAGAGAAGCCAAGATATGTGATATTTGCATTACAAGCAGATAAAAAAAATAATATTGAAAAAAATACCAGTAAATTTGATCATTGTTCATTAAATAATGTTAAATTATTTTCAAATTCGGAACAATATCCTTATGATAATTTGAATTTGAATTTCGATAAACATTATTTTGCTACATTATATGAGATGTATAGCCAATTTCAAGAGTCATATTACGAACGGCAAAACGAACCCCTATTAACACCACATGATTTCCTTAAATTCGCACCAATTGTGGTGATAGTTTGTTCAAGACAAAACGAACTATTAAATACTGGTACAGTTGACATTCGTATAGAACTCGAAACAAATAAAGATATACCTGACGATACTACAGCGTATTGTTTGATAAAACATGATCGTATAATTAAATATAATTCGCTTACTGGGGCTATAAGGTCAATGTAATTGTTGAAAATCGAATAGTTGTGAATTAGTTTTCAACAAGATGACATGTGCTGTTGTTGATATTCAAGGTTTTCAAGTTAACAAAAAATTTTAAGTAAAGAACTGGCAATAATCAAAACAAATGAATGTTGTTGTAAAATTCACATACTATTCAATTGTTCATTTGACTTGGAACACTTATCAATAAATGCGCAAAAACAAGTTAATTGGTTAACGAAAAATTTACATGGACTTGAATGGTACACACCACCCAACAAAAATATCAATATTCAACCTTATGAAAATTTTGCAATGATTTTACAACAGCATCTAAATGATGTTCAAATGGTTTTTCTAAAAGGTTTAGAGAAAAAAAATTATCTGTCAAAATTTTTACCTAGCAATGTAATAATAACAGATTTAACTGCAGCTCCAAATTTGAGAAAATTGGCGAAAAATTATGTAGGTCACACACATCAATATAATTGTGATCATGTTGATTATTGCGCAATCAATTATGTTAATGCTCTTAAGAATTGGTTAGAAGAAAATCAATAAAATCAAATTTCAAAATAAGTTAAATTTAGTTCTTGTAAGAATTTGATACTATCAACATGTCTGTATATTACGTGCCTAATGATACTCTTAAACAATTAAATATAAACGAGATGTTGGAATTGGCAAGATGTTTTCATTCATTTTTTCCTTACCAAGAATTAATGAAATTGGAAGAAAAATGGATAAAAGAAAATTTATTACACCAAACTTTGAAATTTGAAGCCTACAAAATGGAAAATGAAGTTGATGATGATGATGATGATGATGATGAAATGTCAAATGACAGCCAAAATTACCCACCAACAAATATTGGAGCGGAAGTTGATGATGAAGAAATGTCAAATAACAACCAAAATATACCAACAAACATTGGATATTATAATGAATTAAAGGAATTTATTAATTTATAAACAATAAAATAAAATAAATTAAGTTTTTTTGTTTTATTCAGAAAAAATTTACACTATTGAAAATTTATAAAAGCATAAATACAAAAATTATAAAAGCATAAATACAAAAAATTAATCTTCTTTATTCTTAAAATCCTGAAAAAAATTAATGAAAATTTTCTTTAATAATTAAATGAAAAAGCTTACCTAATATTGATTAAGTTTTATTGGTATATATTTGCTAGTGGCTTCTGATGTCACCATATAATGATTACCATTTTCAAAGTTTTTATTCAATTCATCGATTTTTGGAATTAACTTTGAATATCGTTTGGGTAGAATAACTTCATTATCAAACGATTTTAATGTGGCCAAAATCGCCTCACCATATTTAGTACTAATTGTTCGGAATGATATGATATAGTATTTCTTTTCCACTTCTTAATCGGATACTTTTTTGAATGCTTTAGTATTACAGTCATTCAACAATTATATTGTATCCATTTCGAAGTTCTAATGATAACTGATAGAAGACTTATAGATACCTCTATTTATACAGTATGATTTTTCTAGAAAATTGAACACATTTGCTCATACACCTGTTGTAACCCGTTTAAGTGCAAGATAATTTACAATTTTATACCGGAAATACCCTCATCGATTACAAATCCAAATAAATATAATGATTAATTTTTGATTTATAAACCAAATTTGCAGATTTGCACTTTCTTAAACATTTATGATACATTTTATCACCTGTCACACCTGCAACTGCTTTACAATTTTACACCGGATGTGCATTTTTAATACCCTCATCGATTACAAATCCAATTAAATATAATATATCATGAGAAATTTTTGATTTATAAACCAAATTTGCAGATTTGCACTTTTTTAAACATTTATGATACATTTTATTACCTGTCACACCTGCAACTTCTCTACAATTTTACACCGGAAGTGAATTTTTTAATACCCTCATCGATTACAAAATCCCCGAAAAATAATATACGATTATTAATTTTTATTTATAAACCAAATTTGCAGAATTGCACTTTTTCACAAATCATAACTCACACTGCGCAACTGTAGAAATACATATAAATTCAATTGAAAAAGATTGCTTCAGTTTATGTGCTCTACAGTTCATTGTGTGATTCGTTCATTGTGTGAAAAAACAAAAAATGATTTCATTTATTAAATTTCTTTTTATTTCTATTATTATTAATTATGCATATACTAGTCCACGGGTGGACACTACATTGAACAATATTTCAACGAAACTCATCCGATGTCAAGAAGAATTGGAATATAATGCAAAAATATATTCCAACATAAAAAATATTTCGATGGAAAAATTGAAAATTCAGAAGGAAAATGATGAATATTATATAAAAATAAAATCTGATTCGGAAAACCAGATTTTCATAAAAAACATTATAATAAAAGGTAATTTTGATATATTCAAATATATTATAGTTTGACTAATTTTACACCTTGTTTCAGGAAAACGAAACCTCCTAGATCATTTAGAAAAAAAATACTCTGATAGTGTGCTCTATTTAAATTCTGAAAATGAGAAATTAATCAATAAATTGACGAATATAACAAAAGAATATGAAAAGAATATGAAGGAGTTGAAAGAGTAGGAAAAACAGATCAAAGAACTTGAAGAAAATGTTTATCATTTAGAGGATGAAAAAATAAATTTAATTGAACAAATAAAAAGGAAAAGAAAGCATGCATGGCATCAGAGACAAGAAGATAGTAAGTCCTGAATCTTATTTTATGTATTAACTAATAATGATTGTACTCTTTTAGATTTGAAAACAACAACAACAAAGAGACCACCACCGTCACTGTCGCCGCCGCCGGCTTCTTCTTTGCATGCACTCTATTTTGTGGATAATCCTGGGTATAGGATTAAGAATTATCGAGGTAACTAAAATTAAATTTATTGATAATTTTAAAACATCGCATATTTTTTTTTCAGAGAATAGATATTTTAGGAGCGAATAAGAATGAGTTTTTTTTTAAATATTTTTTAACATTTTAATTTTTTTAAATTCAATTGTATTTTTTTGATTTTGTTTCTTTACTTTTTTGTTTGTTTTAATCATTTTATTTAATCATTTTTATTATTTTTTTAATATGAATTATTTCAATTTTTGATATATTTTTATTATTTTTTCACTTTCAATATATATATATATATATATATACAGATTGTCCCGTTGAAGACTTAAAAGCTGTAAAAAAGGCCTTTTTTGTCAAAATTTTGGATTTTTTTTTCAAAATTAGAAATGGTATTTCAGATACATATCATTGTGAGCTATTTTAGTAACCTGAGACTCAAATCGACTGCTTCAGAGATCAGATGTGAGCAAAATCATACAAAGACTCAAGTTTATTTATTCTTTATCTGAGAAATGGAGACAATAATTTATACACCACTTATTCAAAAATCGAATTGTACAACCAATCATAAACATGACGTGCGTTATTGAGCGAGCAAACACAAGAAATATTTCTTCTGATGTGAAAGTTGAAATCAATTGAATCGACAGGCAATTTAGGACATTTGCTTATATTTTTTGTGTCCAAATCAATGACTATTGGACATTTATCCCCCAATGTCTGTTGTAAAAAGATTTTCTATATATTTTCCTTCACATATATAATGTCTACATTTTCTTGCACTATATGAAGTTGTTAGATATCTTTTACTAAGTTTTGATCCAAATTGCCAGAGCTGTACTCTATACAATGATGGTGGTTTCCCAAAAATTTGACTTGTCCACGGAATCTTGACTCTATTGCGTGAAAGGGTTTGTTTGACTTGTAAAGATAGTGTGAGACTGACTTTCTCCCATTTATTGTTAGCTCTTTCACGATAAACTCAGGAACATAAAATCCTTGGATGTCAACTAGAACAATCTTCATTTTGATGACTTTATCATGATTGCGATAAGCAGCAGCACAATTTTGATCAATATATATTGTCTCTTTCAAATGCACTATTGCGAACTATTGAACATTGCTGCAACGATGCTAATTTATATTTCTTGTAGAGTTAAAGGACGTGAGGGGCATGAAAAACGTTAGTTTCACGGGTGAATTGGGCTAACTGTACTCATATTCGAAGGTTATTGATGAGAAATCGACAGTAATCATTAAATGGATGATCAAACTGTGGAGCTTGTGTGATTTTGTTGTTCTGTTAGTTTATCTGTTTGCCTTATTCATCATTATTTGAATCAATGGTTCAATAAATTAGTGTGTTGATAGTGCTATCAATCTATATTATAAGCAGCAGAATATTAGTCATAATTAATATAGCTGAGACGATGCTGATTTAGAGTGTTCAGTATAATATAGAGTACCTGAAGGGCATGAGATGCATGGGGAGCATGTAAACAGATCCTTAGAGTTCATTTTTTGTTATTGATTGCAGGTATTCATCTAATTATTAGGTAGGTTCTGATATATTGACTCCTATATGATCGATTGTGTCAATGTTTGCTAGGATAAGTGAAACACTGCTTGAACTCGAAATCATAGAAATTTATCATTATTTTATATAAGTATTACATTTTTAGGTGAGTTTCGCGGTAAGCTCTACCAATCTGGCTCTGGTTTTGGTGGTCTGTTGCAGCTCTTTCTCAATTTGAAGCTTTTTAGCGTCCAAACTTCTTTACTTGTCTTTTAATATTTTATCTCTTTTATTTTTGCTGATAACCATACTCTTAATTTTTTTAGCAAAATCCCTATATAGGGATTCCGCCTCATCCCCGATGTCGCCGCACTCACTTTGGGAACTGCACGCGAGCGCATCTCCTTCTTTCTCACTTTCCACTCACTTCGCGATACCCAACAGTTTTTTAAGGTTCTTTCCTTTTGACGGAATAAAAAATTTTTGGGGTGGCGGTGGTGTTGCGAAGCTCTTGAAGCTGTCTACCGAAGACATCAGCTCAGCCCGTATATCCAGCTATTGAGATCAAATTATGATTAGTGTGATATTTGATCATTATTGTATGAAAATGCTCTTACAAAAGCTTGCTGCGAAGTTTTGTTGATCTTCGGGCACATACTAGATTGGAGGATCATTTCATCCGTATACTAAACAATCAAAAGTGAAGAATTGATATAATCGATTGGAATACAATGATAGATGAATGAATAAATTATCAAAAGAAAAAAAATAACAGGAGAGATATAAACTATTCTTACCCCTGATGTTGCTGGTTGCTGTCGCCGTTGTTGTTGCTGTTGTTGTTCTCCGTCCAACAACACATCACTTATAATGTTAATTTTATTTGAAGATAACGACATGTTTTCTGTAGTAATATATAGAACTCAATGGATGTATTAGAGATTAGATGCAAATTATATAGGGATTGAAATCCTTAGGTTGCGAAGATGATGTATCATTATGGGAAGACTTTTAGGTGTTGAACTCTGAAAAAATGCGCTGTGAAAAGTAGGTTACTGAACTTGGGAATTTCTATGATAAGCACTTTAACGTGGGGAGATCCACAATAGGATGTTTCCATACAAAGTGATGATGAGAGAGAAAAGTATGAGCAAATAAAAGGTGAACGAAAAAAGAGAACGAGAAAAAGACATCGAAAAAGAGAGATAGAATGAAAAAAACAAAAGGGGAAAGTGAGGGAAAGAAAGATGGAGGGTGTGGGGAGAGGGGTCTAGGAGCAATCGGTCTGACTAAACGGATAATCATGATCAAGTACTGATCAGCTAAGGCACAGTAACATATGGAGTAAGACTGATACATGCGTACTCATTGATACGAATGAAGTACACGTATCAAAATTAATCCAATAAATGACTTGAAATATGCCCCGTTCTATCTAAACATGGTGCTAAGATCGTACAATAAATATAACTATATTTCTGAGCAGTTAACCAAACCATATCACAGAACTCTTGCGCATGTGCAGAATCAAAAATTGTAAAACTAAGATCCTGCACAGTTCACAGGAACCCCTTTAAACATTAATATGCAGGCGTCGACACTCCTGCGCATGCATCAGATCATAAACTAAGATTCTGCACAGTTCAAAGAATTCAAAAATTTTGGCTCGAAAGTGGGTTAGAATCGGCCTTAATATACTACTGTTTTTGATCACTTTTTCGACGATATATTGCTAAATAATTGCTAATTTCACCAAATTTTGTGGTTTTTGTAAGTTTTTGCTATAGAATTTCGGAAAGTATCTGTTCATTTTAGATGATTTTCTGATTTTTGATGGTTTTAGGACATGATATTGCGAAATTGAAGCCTGTTCCACACGAAATTGATTGTTTTCGCCGTTTTATTGTGTTATATCGTGAGACTGTGAATAATTTTGCCGGATTTTGACGTTTTTGACAGTTTTTCGATAAAATGTAACAAAATAGCTGTTTATTTGAGATGATTTGCTGATTTTTGATAGTTTCAGGACATGATATTGCAAAATTGAAGATTGTTTTACACAAAACATTTTCAATATATCCAACATCATCATTCTCATTATCATTAAGACCATTGCATTTATTTAACCAATATTCTGCTGACGATTTTGTAACTGTGTTTGTTTTTGGATAATTGTTTAACAATATATTAGCTACTGAATCTAATCATTCATTATCAGAGCAATCAACAAGTGGGCAATACAATCTCGTCTGTTGCTATTGATGGTTCATAAGATTCTCTCTTCCACTTTCTTACGATTACAATCACAATAAGTCATTGATACATGTTTCTGCAAAAAACAAATTATTGAAAAATGATATCAATATCAATTGGAACAAAAATCAACGTAACCTCAAACAATGAGAAAACTCACTCATTAATAAAACAATTAGTAATTCGATATTTGACATACTTTATCGCTACAATATCAATCGGATTATTTATTTACGATGATCATTTTAATTAAATTCCAAAATACATATTTTACCATTTTTATTTTATGATTAAAATAAAATGAAATTTCGAATCGAGTTACCATCACAACCGCTAAATCATTCAAATCAGGCTATGCTCATTCTATAGAGCAGAGCTGGAATATTATTATTAATATCATTTTTTCTATCATTATCATTATTAATATCATCATTCTATTACTTATTCATGATTCTAATTATCTATCCAATAATTTCAATTAATTACGATAGTGAAATAGAAAATAAATACAAAGTGAATCAGAATAACGCAAAAATAATGAAAATCAAATTGAAAGATACCTATCAAAATAACTGAAGACAATCAAGTGAAGTATTGAGAAGTACTAACTTTTTATTCGATGGAGAAAAACGACTAATTAATTGTTATCAACACCAGGGTAATTATTACCGACAATATAAAAATTCAAATGGCGTCTTCAAAACAAATAAAAATCAAAAAATCCAATCATAGTTTGCGATACATTATTTATAATTGGGAGAGTGAAATAATGGAAAAGCAAGTTTTTTCAAACAATTGATTTTATTAGTCAATTCATAATTATAAAAGTAAGATAACATACGAATAATTTATACAGTAGTTTGAATTCGAAAATATAATGATTTCGAATTTGAATCTTGACAATAAGAAGACCCACACAGTCTCCACGTTTACTCAAATATACTATGTGGCGACTCAGATATATCTAAACAATCTGTGTTATGATAAAATAATAAGCTAAAATATTCATTATCTCAATAATAAAAATTTCTGATTCATTTTACGGAAACAACACATTCAATAACAAGCTGTAATTAAGTATAAATAAATAAACATAAAACCCGACTACAAAATTAGTCTTATTTTTATCTCAGACAGTACTTCCTATTGTACTATTTGATTCAATCAATAGTAATGTTTTTTGTTTGAATATAAATATAAATCAGCTTGGACAAACTAAATGCAACTGAACAATATTTTTTAGCAACATAAATATTGATAACTAATTCTATAATTCAAAATTCAATTTGAATTGGGAAAAGTGTGCTTAGTGATTCCAAAATATAAGGCCAGACTTGTTTGTTCAGACGAAATTTTTTGGATAAAGCAAAATCACAATGGTAATCAACTCTTATATAATCATTCAAATGTTGTTGGTTATTGAGGATTTTAGCTAAATACAATTTCTATGCTTATTGAATACAATACAATTTTTCAATAATCAATACATCTATCTAAATATACATATTGAAAATGGCAGACTAGTATACCTATATGGGCAATTCTTTTTCTTCCGTTATCATAATTTAATTTGTTTAAGATTTCTTCAAATTTAAGTATCAAGACATTCACATATATTCAAGACTAGATGGCGCTGTATTCGTAATCTGAATTTATTTTCTTTGATTCAATTATTTGATTAATTGATCAATCAACACTTATAATACAAACCAACACGTTCCCTTACAGTTTTTCTGTCAAATGATAGAAAGAGAAAAAAAACGAAGGAATCTATATGAAGCAGAGTATTCAAATTTTTGCATTTTCATTTGTTGTTGTTGTTTTTGATGTTGTGATTATTATTATTATACAAATGACAGCATTCTCAATGAATATGTTGATAAACGTAAGCTGAATGACCATGAATGTCTCAGTGGTGTATATCTTAGTATTGAAAAGTTCCTTATATAATCAATATATAATCAATACTAATTAATTGTAGGCATTTATGTAATGTATAAAATATTATTTGTTATCTTGCTTTTGGTATCGTTTCAAGATTCTTTCTTGATATATATTGACGTATTTCCATTATATAATTCTCAATATATCTATTACTATTTATTCTCATAATATCAAAACAAAATTATTCACGATCATTATTTATCAATGATTTGTATAAACTTGTATATTTGTATTATCGAATGACCATACATCTGTTGCGAAAAATTCTGGACAGGTTGCTGCTGTTTGCGATTTATTTTCAACACGTATCATTCTAAAAAACATTGATTATTAGAAATATTCTATTAACTCATATTCACCTCACAATAATACAACAAATAATTGTTCGCTTTTTTTATCAATGAATGGAACCAATGATACAGCGAACATATGCAATATCCTGTATCATAGATCTTGAAAAGGATGTTTATTCTATACATTTGAAGCAAGAAAGGATGCAGATTAGTAGTATAGTAGTGCCGATTCTAACCCACTTTCGCGCCAAAATTTTTGAATTTTGTTGAATCTTGCAAGATCTTAGTTCTTGATTCAACGCATACGCAATCGTGTTTGAAGTGGCTCTACCCAACTATTCAGGATCCTAGTTCTTGATATCGCGTATGCAAACTCGTGCTGTACTCTGTTGAACCTTGCAGGTTCTCAGGTCTTTATTTGTCGCTTGCGCAACAATTTTATAGTGGCACTTGTGATTTATTATGCTCCACAATCTTGCTCCAGCACACTAGTTAGGATTTGGAGCGCATTTTTCTGTGCCCTTTGTTAATCTCAATAGGAAGGTTATTGACATAGATTAGCAGGATGTATTCCATATGGAATTCAGAAAAAAGTTACTTTGGTTATATTCGAGTCTTTATTGATTCATTGAAGTTACAAT
>JAZBGZ010001838.1:0-12706 GCA_037414795.1 Stenodera caucasica
CAGCGCGCCACCCGTCCAAATTGAACACAAACGAACACGAATGTTCGGTTCGGGCAAAATGCGCTAATGTGGACGCACCTTAATATGGACGCACCTTAATATTTCATTAGAATTTCAAATATTGTAACTTCAATAATTCAAAAATTTTCTTCAAAAATTGTCATCTCCTCACAACAACTATATCAACTTATGTACAACTTGTAATTTTTCAAAATTTGCGACTGAAGATGATAACAATAGGTTATCGAAACTAGTATTGCCTTGTTAAAATTTTGAATAAAACTGATGGTTAAGGGTTGAAAATTATTTCATGTAAATTCGGCCGTTCTACCTAGGTGGTTAGTTTCAGTCAAGTCCTGAAAACGGTTCAGGAAGAATTCTTGAGACATATGTGGGTGGGGGTAAAAAATTCAGTATTCCCTCCAAATTCGTCCATCATGCTGATGAAAAACCCGGCCAAAAAAGTATAGACACAAAATAAGATAATTTGACAACTGTAGTTTTGATATTTATGATAAAAAAAAAATCACAACGATCGAGATAGAGATGAAAATTAAAAACGATGTTGAAGCATACTAACCGGATACTCATTTTTTTTCTAGATATAGATACGAAAATGTAGGCAATGAAGAGCATTTTGCTCTTTTAAAATCATCAACTCATTACATTGCTCAATACCGCTAGGAATCTGATTCTTTTAAGCTCTAATAATATATGATTAATGTGAATTTTTATTTTCAATCTATTGATCGATTAATTGAATATCGAAAATCCGTTATTTTTTATTGTATTTTTCTAATTATGTTTATTAATTTTATTTATTATTTTTATTTAAGTTCAAAATTCTTATTTAGTAGATTAGATATTTGATCTTCGACTGTGAGTGAATAAGTGAATTTATCCATTTTATCTCACCGACTTAAGGTATGTTGAGCATACAAATTGCGACAGTACTTGTGGTGAGTGCATCACATGCTAATGACAAAAAAAGGTCATTGTCTCACTAAAATATCACTTATTCTTATTACTTAAATAGTAATTTTTATGGCATTTCTAGTCTAGTCACCAAAGAACTGTAACATGATTGTTGAATGTATCATAAACGAAAGGTACTTCCTATACCGTGAAAATAATTCTAATGAATTCCATAAAATCAGTGGTAATGATAATAATTATTGATAAAATTCTCGAATAATCTGATAAATTCTTCAGATTGTTAAAAAATAAAAGAAGCGATAACGTCTTACGATTAGGTTCAATTACAAGGAGGGGACAGGAAGATGAATCATATTAATATCAGCTTTCTACAACTATATTGATTAAAAATAAAAAAGTATAATTATAAAGCACTTGCGTCATTACAATTGGGGGTAGTTGGTGTATTGATTTTAGCAGTATTTCTAAGCGCCGATGGGGGCGGTTATTTCTCATTGTGAGATGGCGGGAAGATCATACACGTGTGTTTTGACGTCTGTCAATCAGAAATAAATGAATCAAGCACATACTAATAAATTCACTCTAATTTATTAATAATACGAAATTATTTTATTCAAAAAAGCAAGTTTTATTACGAAATTGTGAGTAAATTGTTGTTATTATCAATGAGGGGATGATTGTGTTTTTTTTTTATTAGTACTCGGGAAGGGATGTATATATTACCTTTTCTAAAAAGTACGCAATAGGAATTGTATGAATTTATGGAGTGTGTGCGCAATGAACTCTGTTTAAGCCATCGTACTTTTTTTCCTAGCGACAATCTATCTACAATTGTCGATCTTAACGAGTGCTTAATTTCTACTAATCTACTAAAGGGGTTGAAAATATTTTAATAATAAATCGAAACAAATGTGTCAAAAATGGAAACAAATTTAATATCAAAATGGTGTCGGATTTGTTCAACCGAATTCGATTCTGGCATATTTTTATTTGGTGAAGAAGCAAAACGTTTATTTTTACATTCAAAAATTCGGAGATATCTAGCACTGACGGTACGTCCCCTGGTATCCCCAAATATCTTATCCAACTTAACGAAAACAAATATTTCTAGATTTCAGTTGAGGATAAATTACCGAAAATGATATGTAAAGAATGTTGTAAAAAATTAGAATATTTCCATCGGTTCGCTAGTATGGCATTAAAAAATCAAGATAAAATGACAAAGTTCGTTTGTACAAATCGATCAGCGGATAATCAAAGCGAAAATAAATCATTACTCCATTCATATCTAACAAAGGTAAATTTTTAGGTTAATTAGACAGGTTAATTACAATTAAATATTTTAGGGTATTCTAGAAAAAGACTATACAGATAATGAAGTAACTGAAATGGAAGTTCGAATAGATCCAATGTTGATTTTGCAATATTCTCAAGAATATGAAGATAATGATGAAAATGATGATATGAAAAGCGAAACGGATAATAATCAACACTATCAAGAGAATTTATCAGAAAATGAAAATTGTGAAAATTATCATAAACCATTTTTATGTCCAACATGTCCAAGAAGTTTTGAATCCGAATTAGAGCTTCATAATCATAGTTGGAATCATTCAACTTTAGTTAAATGTATATTGAATAGTCATAATAATTGGCAAGATAGAGAAATTAATGATAATGATGATGATGATAATGATTGTGATGATAATAAAGAGATTGAAGAAAATGATGCTTCCATTAACAACGACGATGAAGATGATGATGTTGATGAAGATGAAGACAATGATGAAAATGATGATGATAATGATAACAATAATAAACGTTTTTCGTGTCCAATATGTGGAAAAATAATTTCAACTAAAGGCAATTTGAAAGTACATCTAGAAACGCATAGACCTAAAGGCAAATATGGTTGCGATATATGCGGTCGAATGTCAGTTGTTGTTTTTTTTTGTTTTGTATTATTTTTTGTCGTTTTTGAACACAAATTTTTTATTACAGTTTCAAAACACAATGCAATTTATATCGACATAAAGAATATCATGGTGGTATACAATATACTTGTGGTGTTTGTGGACGAGTTTATCCAACTAATAGTACTTTGAGAGCTCATTCAATCACACACAGTGATTTAAGACCCCACAAGTGTCCATTATGCGATAAAACATTCAAGCGAAACCAGGATTTGAAAGTAATACATATAAATGATAATAATCAAAGATATCGTCAATTCTAGCGGAAATAACTTTTGTCTAAATAAAGTGACATTCAATAAGTTTATTTTCGCTGAATTACAATATAAATAGAATAATTAATGTTATTTTTTTAATTGATTTCCAGTTTCATATTAATCAACATACTGGTGCTAGACCATATCAATGTCCTTATTGTCCGAAAGCATTCGCTAGTTCAGGTAATTGTTTCTCACATAGAAAACGTATGCATCCAGTTGAAGTGGAACGAGACAGAGAACGAGCCGCTAAAATAATGCGATAATTTTTTAAATATTAAAAAATATATATATACCTATATTTTGATATAAACAAGTTTATACATATTATAAAATATAGAAGGTGAGAACAAGTGAGGTTATTATCTTGAAATCAATTCGATTTAAAATATAATTTTTAAGTGAAAATACAGGGTGTTACATTACGATGAAGACATATATACATATAACTTTGTTGTTTTTAACAATTTGGTCATTTATATCAATCACACAGGTATAGTACGTGAAATTTCAAAAACTATAAGAAAAATAAGGCTTCGATCATAAAATATACAGTCCAATATGCTACAACAATAGTGAAGTTATTTGTGTTTCCAATGAATGTAGTATACATTGTGTACTATACAGTAGGGCCCATTTAAATCTAAAAAGTTTTCAAGTCACTAGTATTAATGCTCAAGTACTTAATGAATACTGCAGACTGGAAAAACTGTGGCTTATATTTGAAAGGGTCCTATAGTATAAATTCTCTATATCGGTGTGATAAATGGATTAATTAACTGTAATTTGTATATTTTCCAAAGTGAACTTCCTTTAGATGTACTTTCTTTTATTATAGTATATTATTCAATTTGATAATTTTTTCAAATAGAAAACTTCCAAAATTTATTTTTGAAATAGTTATATACCGGATATAACCCCACTTGATGAATATTCAACAGAAATAATTTCTATTTTAGTAATTCCTCTATTATTAGTAGATGAACTGTGATGCATTTTGTATACGATATTCTTATTTCTATAATTTTTTATTTGATAAAAAATATTGAACAATAACAGACTATTATGTATACATATATTATTAAGTGTCAAAATATACAGTAGAATAATTTTAATGTTCAACTGTCATTATTTAAATAGCAATAATTTGATTTAAGTCACAGTACTGAAAAGAGAAAAAGTGACAAAATTTTCGGTTTACAGCTTACAATATATAACAATGGTTGATAAAACAGTATTATATAATGTATTAGTGAAAATTGTATAGTTAAAGTTGTTAAAATAAAGCCTATTTGCCAAAATTGTCATTATTTTACCTGTCCTACTGACGATATGAACAATCTAGTTTTTATTAACTCTATCTCTATAGTTATGCACCATTTTGAATCAAACCCCAGAATTTAATTTTTTTTTTTCAATTAACTGTCGACTGATAAGGAGATTAACATTATTTAAATTGCTTTTTATGATAATAGTTGGTATATAATTATATAGATTCTGATAAGATTGTACTTTTTTCTCCAAATAAAGTGAGCTCAAATAATCCCAGAGAGTTTGTAAATAATAGATTGACCTAGTTTTCAATATTTTGATAAAATGGCTTATTATGAAATAAAATTTCAGTAGAAAAACTACTAATACGATATTTATAATAAAAAATTTCAGTATTAATAATAAATAAAGTTTAAATCAAATAATTATAATAGTATTATGATGGAATATGATGCCCTTGTCTTTGACCTTTATAAAGATCAATATATCTACTACAACTGGCTTCGCTACATGTGTGTTGATTTAAAACGGTTTACATTTATGGTTTACGTTTTAGTAGTGCACATACTTTTGACACGTATAGATGACTATAATTTTACATAAACTGATAAATAAATGAACAAAAATTGAATCAAATTATAAGAATTTAAAATATGTCAGAACAGCTAACAACATTACCAACAACAACAAATGAAAAAAGGTTAGGACAAAATGGTATTGTTCAGCCATTACTTACAGGTAAATTAAAAATAAAATTTCTATAAATTTATTATTATTCACTTTATACCAATAAGATGAATTAAAACTAATCGATATAACAATAATTAATTGAACATTTTTATAATCATTAATCAATTAATTATCATTATATTTAAATGAATTAACAAAAATTTTTGTTAGCGCGCCAAAATTGTTGAACTTTAAGTAGGTATATCAAAACAATATTTTACTTTTGAGGGAATGGAAATCATCATGTGCTTATTAATTAATTAAACTTTGTTTTTTTTTTTTTTTTATTCTGTTAGTTAATAAGCATATTCTTATCTATTCAATAATATTTTTCAAGGATATTCAATTTTTTTACATGTAGTAGATTTATTCAATGAAATATACATATATACCTACAATTTTTGTTAATTTTGTTAATTATAAAAACATGAGAGTCATGGTTCTATTTTGGTCAGTTTTTAGAGAATATTCGATAATGAACAAATCTACTAAAAATTATTGAGAGCAAACGCCTTGATACACATAAAGGGGAAGTCCCCAATTCAGTCAAAACATTTTGTAATAGTTTATTTCGGTTATTTATTGTTTATAGAAAATTTACAATCTTATCAAGTTCTATGACTAAAGTTATTTTCTAGAAATAAAATTTCTCAATGTCCATCCTTTAACGATAATATGTTTCAGTAAACACCTCTTATTCGTTTTCTAAATTAGAGCCTTATTGAAAATTTTTCGAATATTAGACCCTACTTTCGAAAGAATTATGTATAATTATGCTGGTCCTGAAATCTCTCAATCTTTTATTCTCTCAGCGATTGATTCCCGATTAATATGTTAAATCGAATATTTGCTGCATTCACTTTCTGTTCAATTTTATCCAACAATAAGTTATTTTTGGTAAGACAATTTATTGATTGTTGACGATGAATTTCAGTAAATTAAGAGAATTTCTTTCTAATATCGTTTTTTTTTTTTCGTTTAAATATAGATTTATATCAGATTACTATGGCTTATGCTTATTGGAAATCAGGCAAAACCGATGATCGTGCTGTTTTTGATTTATTTTTTCGAAAGAGTCCATTCCAGGGAGAATTCACTATATTTGCTGGTTTAGAAGAATGTTTAAAATTTTTAGAAAAATTCCACTATTCTGCTAGCGGTATATATAAAACGTCTTCGTTCTCTATCAGATTTAATACTGTATCAATTATTATTTTAGATATAGAATATTTGAAAAAAACTCTCCCAGCAGATATTGAGGAGAGATTTTACGAATTCTTAAATAGAGTATCAGCAGAAGATGTAAAAGTTTATGCAATACCTGAAGGTTCTGTTGTTTTTCCCAGGTAATAATTGAAGTGAATATTTGTAAATTTTTTATGTTAATTATGGAGTTGTTTTAGAGTTCCTTTAATAAGAATCGAAGGTCCATTAATAATAGTACAGTTGCTAGAAACTACTCTTTTAACATTAGTGAATTATGCAAGGTAGAATTTGAATTCGATCGAGAGTAATTTTTTATTTGTCAATTATTATTGTAGTTTAGTAGCTACGAATGCTGCACGCTATCGTATGGCGGCTGGTAATATGACGTTATTTGAATTTGGTTTAAGACGAGCTCAAGGTCCTGATGGTGGTTTATCAGCATCAAAATATTCTTATATCGGTACGTATTTCGATTTTTTGATAATTATATTCTGGTACCAGGCAGTGTGAACTAATCTGAAAACCAAAACAATAATCAATAATGAAATTGCAGATAACCGTCAAGTTTAACAGGATTTCTGGCAAATTATTAACATAGACGAGTGTAAAACTCAACTGGTGCCATGTAAATTGCCTGGCACCATTCAATAATAGTAGCTTAATTCGATATGTTCAAACAATTCTAAAGCAATTTCAGTAGTTTTAATTAATTATTGATTGTATTTCATCGATAATATCATTCAATATTTAATTATTATTGAAATAATTTCAGGTGGTTTTGATGGTACTAGTAATGTATTAGCTGGTAAATTATTCAACATTCCTGTAAAAGGTACACATGCTCATGCTTTTATAACATCATTCAATGGATTTTATGAAGTACAAAATGCAATGATTATACCAAAAAATGGTGGTGAACCGAAAAATATAGTTGAATTAGCTTATAAATGGCGTATACAAATAGCAACAATATTTAAACTTTGTGAAAGTGAAGCACATGATGGTGAATTAGCTGCATTAATATCATTTGCTGTTGCATTTCCCGATGGTTTTATGGCATTAGTTGATACATATGATGTTAAGAGGTATTCACCTAGCATGAAAAATTCAGCCACAATTAAGTGGCCTACAGTCACTACTACTACTTCTACTACTACTACTACTATTATTACTACTACTACTACTACTACGCCCAACACCCATTCGCATAACGAGTACAGGTAAAAGAGAAATTATAGACAAACTGGAACTGCATGATATTTATAACGGGATATTAAATACATTTAATTAAATAATAAGGAGAAAAACAAGCAAACAAACAAAGCAGCAGATACACTAGCCACATTTTGTATACACTTTTCTTCCTTAAAACGTTTTCACACCACCTAAAATATCCGGTTGTCGGATTTCCCGGATATTTCACTTATCCAGTATTGGAAATTGTCAAAATAACGAGAAAAAATAATAAAAATGTCCAAAATATTATTACCTTATACATGCTTTCGCTTATTTTAATCATCATTACACCTACACAATGCAAATATCGTTAAAATAAAATGAAAAAAAATCATTATATGTATTGTGTGTAAAGCTGTTTTGGCGAATCTGGATCTATTGCACTTGCCAGCATAATGACGGTGGTTTGAGAGCTGCTTTATAGGAAAGAAATGTGAATCGTAATTTGGCTGTTAAGTGTCTGATGTTAGTGTCGGCATCAAGCAAATTGAAAAACCAGCAAAATATAATAAACCTGTGCTGGGTATGCGGGGTATGTACTTTCTCGCACTGAAAATGTGCACTCTCAATCATTACACTAATAAGATAATTAACATAAATCAGCAATTATGTCTTTTCACTTAATTATAGAACTAAGTATCAAATTTTACAAAGTTAATTTTTTTTTTTTTTTTTTTGTTATTTGAACGCCCAATATACTCAAGCAAAATATGTTCTCTATTCCTGTAAAGTTTGACAACTTGTGATGCATGTTGAAAATCTGAGATAAAATATAAAACTACACTCAAAACAGGCGACAAATATCGAGATTATTGATCACTGACTATATTTTCAAAATTAATTTGTTCACCGTCCACCATCTAGAGTTTTGAACTAATCGAAATACTATTTCATGCTTTTACTATATTGATTATAATTAAAGTGATAAATTCACACCAATTATCAGTGATATAATAATATCGAAGTATCTAGATGTTTATTTTTTTTACAAAAAATATTGATGGAAATTTATTTTCTTATTGTTGTCTTCAATAGTAGCCTTAGAAATTACTTTCTATCTCTCTGAAATCTCAAAATTTTTGGTGCTTCACTAGTGACAGTACAACAACAAATTTGCCTTCGTCAATTTGTTAATAGAACGTCATCTTTAACATGTTTTGCTACCAACCAGTGAAGATCAATCAAAATTTTGCACGCTTCCCATTTATAATTAAAATCTTTTAGATATATTTTTTCAAAAATTTGTATTTTTGCAGGAGTGGTTTATTGAATTTCTGTTCAGTTGCTTTAGCATTAAACGATTTAGGTTATAGAGCTGTTGGTATACGTTTAGATAGTGGTGATTTAGCTTATTTATCAATAGTAGCTCGACAATATTTCAATACAATCAGTAAAGAGTATAACATTCCATGGTTTGAAAATTTAATGATAATGGCATCAAATGATATCAATGAAGAAACAATATTAAGTTTGAATGAACAAGGACATGAAATAACATGTTTTGGTATTGGTACACATCTAGTCACATGCCAAAGACAACCAGCATTAGGTTGTGTATTTAAATTAGTTGAATTGAATCAGGAACCAAGAATAAAATTGAGTCAAGATGTTGGTAAAGTTACATTACCAGGACGTAAAGATGCTTATCGTTTATATAGTGAAAGTGGACATGCTTTAATTGATTTATTACAAAGTTCTACTGAACCACAGCCAGTTATTGATGATAAAGTATTATGTAGACATCCATTTATTGAATCTAAGAGGGCGTACGTTATACCATCAAGAGTTGAAAAATTATTGAAACTATATTGGCAAAATGGAGAAATTTGCCAAGAATTACCGAATTTACAACAAATCAAAGAGCACGTTCGAGCCTCATTAAAAACATTACGACCTGATATAAAACGAAACTTAAATCCCACACCATTTAAAGTAAATGGATTATTCTATAAAATATATTTTTTAATTTAAATTTTATTATTTCATAGGTTGCGGTTAGTGATCGTTTATATAATTTTCTACACGATTTATGGCTGAAAAATGCCCCAATTGGTGAACTATCATAAAAAGCATTTTAAGGCGAACATAATTGGAATTCTACTTAAATTTAGTTGGAATTATTATTCGAAACAGCACAATTTTAATTAGAATTATTGCTTTACAACAATAGTACAAAAAAATTATATCAAGCACTAAAATTGATTCAATAAAAATAAAATAGAAAAAGCACAAATGTCTCACGTATCTTGGCTGTGAGTTGTATTAGTCTTTCATTTCTTTATTAATAGTAGTAAATAAGCTTCATATAATGAAGGATAAAAGAACAGCCTCTTTTATTGGTGTACGACACCTTGAAAAATCGTTCAATGTAATTGAGAATATTTATCAAATGTGTAAGAAATATATTACGAATTTATATAATATGTATTTTATAGACTCATTGTTGGATTATTTCATAATGTAGTTTATATATTTTTTTATATTTTATGTTTTTAATCAAAATAAAGTTTTCTTATATGTTTCTTTGGTCAGTTTTTTTTACAAAAAAAAAAAATTAACCGCCGTTATCGTTGGTACCTCAATAACAGATAGCGCTTATAATTTCAAGTTACATAATTAGTGGCGAACAAACGTTGATAGAGTTAGCTCCGGAAAGTTGGCCTCTCATTGACAAATGTTTTGAATTTTTTTGATTGGAATCGTTTGTTCGTCGTTTGTTCACGTTTGTACATTTTTTTTCGTTTGTTCGCCTCTAGGTACTTTGTCATTAAAGTTCAAAAATTTGTTGAAAATTTAATTTGCTCTGACGCCATCTTGTTTCTTAGGATAAAAATCGAGATGTCAACCGTTTGTTCGTCCCGAAGTACAAGTTTTTTTTATTGAAATAATACTAGTTAGATATACTTTTTTTAATTTTTAAAAAATTTGTGATGAGAAATCTCAAATTACGCATGCGCGGAAGTTTAAAGGCGGCAAAATAAAAAAAAATTCGAAACCACTGAACGATCATTTTCATGATAAAATTACATTTTATACAGTCCGTTCCAGCTAAAGCGTACATACCTCATAAAATTTTTATTTTTGGAAAAAATAGAAGACAACTCACAAGAACTTTTAAGGCATCACCTAAAGATTGTTAGAGACTTTGGATTGATTACTTATTTGAAAATTAATACTGATTACTCATTTTGAAAATGAGTCAAATCAAAATCTGTTTTCTTCATTTTCATCGAATCGAAAAAAAATGTTATTGAAAAATTATAAGAAGAATGTTGTGTAACTCTTGAAAAAATCGTTTATCTTTTCAAATAAGGTCAAAAAAAATTAGGAAAAATTTGAGTAATCTAAATAAAAAATTATATTGTATTTTATCATAGATTTATTGATCAATTATAATTTATAATTGTACAGAAAATGATTCAACTATATAACAATCAATTAATAACATAATTGTTTCGATAAAAATTGTAAATATGAAATACTCAATTATTATAACGATAAAAGAATCAAACAAGAACAAAGCAAACTTAACTATAACAGAAATTGCTTGCAGTATTCAATATCTACCTATACATATAAGATCAGTTAATTGATAGTAAAAAATTTGAAATGTTATACAAAAAATGCAAACACAAGCTAACCCTATATACATATACTTGATTAAATAAATCACTTACTCACTGTTTCGAATTCTCAGGAAAATTCATAATTCACTTCTCCATATATTTTTTAATTAAAAGGCCCGAATAATAATAATTGGCATTATAAAACTAATTCGGAGAATTTATGTTCACGAAACATCGATTGACTGTAATTTATTAAGCATATAATTAACAAAAAAGTATTTTCAACTAAATTTTCCTCAATATTGGAGACCTTAGGTGTTTTGTTTATCTTACGCTTTTCCTGGATTTCGAAAATAAGATCCCCAGAGACCCTTGAATTCAAACATATGAAGTATGCACTACAAAATTTGAAATACAGATGTCGGTAGTGAAATACCTGAAGTACAGTGACCAAGATAGTCAAGGATGGTAAAGTATAGGAGGATACCTCGATGTGCTACTGAACAGTCATTGGCTATCGCTGGCGTGACGTCACTGTAGACTTTATACAACACAATCGCATTCGAAAAGAATGATATTTTAAAGCGTTTTCTTCATGTTTCTACAAAAATCATGTTAAAGGGTAGAGATGCGAAGGATAATATTACCATGGTAATATTCGCCCAGTTCATTAGCAACATTACCTCTTGGAATAGCTAATAAACTTACACAAATATATAATGGTCAAGTTCCAATTTTAATAATTACTTATGTGTGTTTTTTAAGATTAACATTGTTATTTATTATGTTTATTAGGAGTATGTTTTAAAACATAAAATTAATCAATTGATACATGGTTTCCAATAATTTATTTTTTAATTATGATATATTCTTCAAAATGGAACATTATAAAATAATTTTTTTTAATTTTTTATTTTTCTGTCTACTTTCATCACTTTCACAACATTCCATCGGTCTTTTTCTTGTATTTCTTTTATCTAATTTATGATTCAAATAATTTAGTCTTATCAATGATGAGTTATCATGGTCCTTTGTTTAATAAATGTGGTAATAACGTCTGAAGACAGTGTCCCATCCATGCGCCGTAAGATTTTTCTTACCAAGTTCGAGACCAGTCCTTTCCCCTTACGTAATGTCACATTAGTTGAATCTGTACCTTGATGATGTTTATTAAAAATCTTATCTAGTAAAACCTGTGATAGGAGACGGGAGGCACTCTTTCTTTAGTTTATGCAGCCCTGCTTGTGCACGCTGCTACGGTACACCTAGTCATGGTTGATCCCAATATTTTTGTTGGTATCAATCAGTTACTTAATTATCAATAAATATAAGAATAAAGTTCCAACATTAGACACTCGACAACAGAGAAAATATAATAAATATATTTCTTAAATATTTTATTTCAGGTATGGTAATGGGTAAGTTAATCAATTATGCAACATTTTTCAATAATTTCTTCATAGTTTTAAATTTTTTTGTAACTTACCGAACAACCTTAACAGTTTAGTGTTACGGTGTTTATAATCGCATG